>LBNU01015398.1:179525-206564 GCA_014162995.1 Artemisia annua
GGCACATCAGCCCTCCTAATCCCGTTAGGGACAATTATCAATACATAGGATAAATCCAAGTAACGACCGACGTCTTAAGGACTCAATTCGTGAAAGGAATCTCCTTAGTGGGATTTCCAGCACTTACAGGCTCAGACTTCGAGATAATCAACAGCATAGTATGAAGACTCTCTCTAATCTTTACAAAGGCTGTTCCTGAATTTGATACCCTCAAGAAGGCTTACAACAGATATACCGAAGTATCCCCACAATTCAGGTGAGCCACTGAAGTATACCGAAGTATCAATCCATGACTGTAGACTGTTTGAAACAAGTAACCACCATAATATGTAAGACAAGATCCGAAGATCCCATATAAGACTCTTATACAACTTGTGTCCTTTTTGGCGAACACAAGTGTATATTATGGAAGTGTATCCTGAGAGATCCTTTGATGAATCTCATGGCTCTAGACTCGATTACGTGCGATTTAGTTTTAGTCGTCAGAGGCATGGAGCACAGGGCCTCCTTTTCAATACCAACACATCTCGGAGTGAGAGGTCGATAGATTATGCAAGGTTCTCCGTTAGAAATGAAACAAGTACCTTTTAAGAGATACCCGAGTGGCTAGAAGGTTAAGTGCAGCGTGTCACTGGGTCCATGACGTCTTGTATTCAATACCGGTATCACCTTAGTAATAATCAGTAGCACATGAATTGAACCCGGTTTCTGCCCTAAGGTTGAACATTTGGAGGGCTATTTCTTTTCACCCTTTCATTACATTTCTTTTTAATTCTTCAACCCCTTCTTTCTCCTTTCATTTCTTTACTCCTTTTTTCGATCATACCTAAAGACATCTAGTACTAATCTATTGGAATTGTCCTTGGGTAGATCCTTCCGGCTCTGGCAGATCATAGGACATCAACCTAACATTAATCACCTTATAACGCCATGATTATCCTAGGTTTATTGATCACATGCCATAAAAGTTTTTGTAAAATCTCTTAAAGTGTTTATGATTATAAAACACATTTTGTTAACACTTCAAGAGTTTTGCATTTTTGAAATACTCCCCCTTCACATGTGCTCATAAGTTTTAATATAAATTTGCACATGCTGGGTGGAGTTCGCACTTTTGAATTAATCGACTTTCAGTGAACAAGACCGATTCGAGACACGTTTACATCACTAGTTAGACTAGCTTGAAATTATTACCCGGCCTGGTCAAGTCCAAAGAAGTTTCTCGAAATGGTATATTCTACTTGGACAAAGTCCTTTCGATTACTGACATTTAAGCTTCGTCAATTCGTTGGTTATATCTTAGTCGAGCTATTTTGAGATTCAGCCACGATCTTTAAACATTTTTTATCACATTTTAATCACGTCTCTCCCCCTCAAAAATAGCATATCGTGATATTTTTTATATCATCTGATTAATTGAAAAGCTTTTGGAGAGATAGAAGAATTTGTTTTAGCATGAAATCAAAATATTTTTTGTTTTTATACTCCCCTTAATAAAAGCATATTTCAAACTGAAATTTGAAAATCAATTAAGGGTTTTGAGGGAGTTAGCTTTTTAGAAGTGCGAGTTATGTACTAAAACGTACACAAGTCTTTTTGTAGAAAACGAGTTTTTGTTTGAAATATTTTCATTTGTTTATACTCGAACTTTTTGGAAATGATTTCGTTTTTGAACGTTCGAGTCCTGACCTGAAATAATCATAAGTCATCATTTAAGTCCGGGTTCCGATGTACTCACACTACTTCTCCATTCACGATGTTAAGCACAGTTCTCTCAGTCAATGCAATCACTGAAGAAGAAACACTACTTCATGTACATCTCCCTCCTGATGGTTGCGAGTTATCGGAATCATCATAATGTTGTGTACATGCCGTAAAATCACCTTGTACTTGATGCAATATTGAAGCCATGTAAGCATAATGCCGTGAGAATATGTCGAAAAAATATGACTCTCTTTTTCTACATTCTCATCTCTTCTCTTCAACCTATAAGCGACCTCTTCAAAATCCAACCAACTAGTAAATGACCACTGATGGAGACAACCAATATAACTAATCTGAGAATGAAGTAAACATCCTTTAGATATGTGACTTAATCTTGTACGAAAGTGTGACTAAGGACCTATATTGAGCACTACAAAGTAACTCCTTAAAGCATAGGTAGTGTCATATACCCAAACCTGTCAAACAGTATATGAAATATCCACCTCTTGGACTATCCACAACTCCATGTAACACTGAGTACTACAACGTAACTCCTTAAAGTGATAGCCAATGTGAGCATTAAGAATTGACTTATGCGTTTATAGATCACACATTTAGCTAGATGTCCAAGTCTTAATCACTGCTAGTGTTTGCCCAAACAAGTATCTATGAAAGTCATGCATCTATCCAACCTCTAAACTTTGAGATAAATAAGTACACATACCCGTGAAATGAACTTTAAACCCAAATAAGCAATATCGTACAAAAACTCCGTAGTCACAAAAATCTGATATTAGCCGTTGTCATTTGATTGTGATTCTTGATCAGGATCTTTTAAGCTATACGTGGTTTGTTTTGAAGTGAGATAAATTGGTACTAAGATAATGAAACGATAAAATGAATCATATGTGTTTTTGGTGTGATGGTTGAGTTTGTGATATGCCCTAATTCTTTAGATACCCCCTGTTCGGTAAATTAGGGTTTGAAAACTAGGGTTTTGTATGTTAAGTCTTGAGACAAAACGCATCTGCGTGTGACAAAACGCAATGATAAAAACGCAAGTTCTTATGACAAAACGCAGTGGTCAAAACGCAGAGTCTTTAGTCAAACCGCAAGAGACAAAACGCAGTGGCTCAAGACAAACTGCAATGATCAAACCGCAATAAACAAACCGCAGTCTTCATACCAAAACACAATGACCAAACCTCAAAGGTCAAAACGCAGTTGCTAAACCTCAAAGGTCAAAACGTAATAACAAAACGCAGGCTTCAGAGGCAAAACACAGTGACCAAAACGCAGTAACCAAAACGTAGTCAAGAATCCACCCAGAGAGACAAAATGCAGTGACGTAAAATACAAACTTTTTCAGCAAAAAACACCTAAAAATCACCCTTTGAACGTTTTTGCTTGGTTTTTTTGCACAACTTGATCCTAGAAGGTTATAACAACTATAAAAACACTAACTTTAACATCACAAACGTGAGAATCAAAGAAAGCCAATAATTAGACCATAGACCTTTAAAAACCAAACTCAAACACCACAAAACACCATAATTCGCCTCTGGTTTGCTCTAAAGCCACTTGTTACGATCAAGAAACATCTTCGGGAGGTCACGGTTGATCGACATACATCATCATTCTAGGGAGATAGTAGAGAGAGAAAGGTGAAAAAAAGTGTTTTATTATCAATGAATAAATAAATAAAGCTTACAAAATTTCCCACACCCCTCATGGAGAGTCATGAGGGGTATTTATAGGCTCATTTCAACATGACTATCCTACTTATACAATAGTAGTCCCTGCGGGCACAACTAACTACGTAACTAGTCCAATTCACTTGTGTGATGTTATCTTTATAAATAAGCGAGGCTAACAACTTTAATGGTTGCTGTTTTTAATCATTTTTTAGAAAAGTTATTACATACACGATACGTTGAGCATGTATAAGCTTAAGGAGTTGTCTCAAGATAGCGGAATGACAATATGGGCGACAGAAGAGGTGTAGTCTATGAGTAATTGTCCTTTATCTAAATTTCTATTAATCTTGTTAGCTAAAGAAGGAAGAGGAAACAAAGTGACTATAAAAGTTAAGTGTATAATTTGATTGAAATAGATTTTATATTCATATGGCCTCGTTGTTAGACAAACAAAAATGCTTAGATAAGGCATTGTTCTATGTTACTCCAACTACCAAATAGGTGTCTTTGCACATTTTCATTATCTCTTAACATTAATTGAAGGAAATGATTAATCACTTCTAACAAAAGTGGAGACCATATTTAGAAGAATACCTTTTGGAGACCATATTTACGAGGTTGAACTTTTATCCCTTTCAGATATGCAACTATGCTAACTTCTAATATATTTTTGAAATCTAAACTTCACACGATATCCTCGAAGTTATAAATGACAATTGTAACCAATTTGGAAAACCTTCACTTCATGTTTTTTGGGTAAAGGGTTTCCCCGGTAAATGTATTACACCAAAAATCATTGAAGTACAAATGTAGGTGAAGTATGCATGATCAGACCTCACCCCTCCAGCAACTCACGAACAATCCCTAAAACGCATGAAACCCTAACAGCAGTAAGTGTCTTGATAATAACAGCGGCTGAAACAAGCCGCGCGTCCAATCAAATCCATAAGAACAAGATTCGAAAACATGATTGGATAAACTAATCAAATTGATCAATCAATCCAAATCCCTAAAATAAAAAGTGATAGGGTTCCAATAGCAGCCAGACGTGCTGTACCACCACACAAATCACCTACAAGATAAAGAGGGTGTCAATAGACAAAGCATTCTGACCGTAAACCCATAAAATCCACAAGAAAACTCAAAAAGCAATTGTTTAAGCCCCTAAGAACGATCATAGATGATAGATCTAGGAGTAATGAACAAGAGGAATCAAGTTATATGGAATGAACGGTTACGGATTTGATGGCGGCCGGAATCTCTTTTTCTCTCCCAAATGGGAGAGAAAAAACCCTAATTTCTAAACGTCTCTTATACCTTAACTTCATGTTGAGACATTGGAACCCATATCCTCATTTTCTTCACTTTTATGATTGGTGTTTGTTAATCATTTATTTAGAAAAGTCGTTACATACACGATACGTTGAACATGTATAAGCTTAAGGAGTTGTCTCAAGATAGCGAGATGACAATATAGGCGACAGAAGAGTTGTAGTCTATGAGTAATTGTCCTTTATGTATATTTCTAGATATCTTGTCATATTTCTAGATATCTTGTCAGCTAAAGAAAGCAGAGGAAACAAAGTGACTATAAAAGTTTAGGTGTATAATATGATTGAAAGAGATTTTATATTCACATGGCCTTGTTAGTTAGTGTTGTTTGCCAACGACTCGGATCAACATTTTTTTTGACCCGCAGATTATATATATAAAAAGAAACAAACAACCTACTAAATCATGAGGAGGCCGGAGTCACTAGGACGCCGTGAGTAAAACATTAGTTACAAAGTCTTTACAAGGGATATCGAACCAATCGATCCCTTTAAAGTCCGTATTCCTAAACCTACTTGAGATCCAATTAAATGATGACAACTTGATATCATTAAGAATGAGATCTCTTGAAGGCCGTTTATAGGTGAAAATTAAATCATCTCATTCCAGAATCTCCAGAGGAACCAAACGGTTGTTCCATCAAAACGGAGGCGGGTTCCACGGGACGGAGATTTGCTGTATGAGTTCTCATGTTCTTGACAATAAACCACCTTCCGTTGTTTGATGAAACATGATATGTATGTTCACATTATGATCTTCACACACCACGACATAAAAATGTAAAATCTAAAAAAATGACATGTATTAGTCTTTTATTTAACATCTAAGGCCCAATGATCATCAAAGCCCAAACTCCAAGGGATCTATTGCTATATATCTGAAACCTAGCTAAGTTGAGCCGACAGAAAACTGAAACCATCGGCGCTTGTTAAATGAAGCACGGCACCATCAGCTGTAATATCATTCTCACGGATCACAAGTTCCATATTAATCCATCCGGTCACATCAAGGTTTATATATCCTGCATGTTTTGATTGTTTAGTTTCATTTATCTAACTTTACGTTGCATTCTATCCTCATATATGCATAACATAATAATCTTACATTTTTCTTTATGAAATTTATATAACAGATCGAGTAAATCTTACGTAAAAGTTGCTATCCTGATTAAGCATGTAAATAGTTACCAACATTTGAAAAAAATCCGCTTGATTGTTTTATAATTAGATCGTGTTACTAAGCTAAAGATCACCTTTTTTGGTTTGTGAAAAACCTGTTTCTAACGTTAAATGGAAAAATAGATCTACAAGTTAGCTACTGAATTTACGATACACGATATAGATATAAATTTCAATCAGATTGATTAAATCTAGATTTAAATAAACGATGTAGAACATGTTAAATATCGAAATAACGATACATGATATATGTGTGTTGATTTATGACATTAAGAATGTGATAGTTAACGCTAGCAGCTGAAAAAAGAGTGTTTTGATGTTTTAATGATCAGGTCATGTTACTAGAAGTCTAGAAGCATAAAAATATCTGTATGGTTGTTTTCACTTATCATGATTAGATGGCATCATTAGATACGTAATTGTAACCATTTTTGGTTGCTGAAAAACTTGTTTTTGAACGATAACTGGAAAAGGGGACATTTATATCCTAATTTGATCTAATAGGAAGGAAGGTGATGGTTCTGATCATCTAGTTTTCACCTTTGCTTCTGTTTCGCTGTTTGTCGAAGGGATTATTATGGTATATCAATGGATCCTTCTATGTTCTTTTAGACGTTAATTTTATAAGACTCAAACTAGTCATTAGATCGTCAATTATATAGGATGCATTATAGTCATTACAGCATAATAATTATTAGATCGTGTCACTAGGTACGTAATTGTAATCTTTTTTGGTTGGTAAAACACCTTTTTTAACGATAAATGGAAAGTAATAACAAGGAGACATTTTTATCAAATTTTGATCGAATAGGAAGGAAGGTGATGGTTCTGATTATCTAGCATATAAGTGGATTTGTTTTATGTTTTTTAGACGTTATTATATATGAATCATTTTCGTCATTAGATCATCATCCAAGGCCTTAATTACTATGTCGGTGGGTGGTTGTTGATTTCAAATTAAACTTTTGTTGATCAATATTATTGTATTGTTATTATCAGATGTGGAAATTAAAAGTGGCGGGTGATCATCGTGTTGAACTCAGATGGGTTTCTATTTGTAACGCAGACAAAAGTCTAAGGTCAATCGGCTGAGACTGAGGTAAACCTGGACCTGAAGCAGGCGTCCCATTAGAGAGGCTAATCAACTGAAGCTCTGACACAATTTCGTCAACTGTAGACGTTATTATGTGCTTAGTCATGGCAGGCTGAGCCAGTTGGACCCTTTTCACCCCAAGTGCGGATACTGAACAATTGTTTTTCTCTGTTATGTGATGGTTACGCCCACCCAGCGGAAGCCTCGAATTTTTTGGCATTTCTTCTTGAACCATCTCTGTGCTCTTTTTACTTCATGAGACAGAACCCTGAATCACAAAAGAGCAAATGAACATTAAAATTTGTCCCGAAATAGGTGTCCATTAGACAAAGAGAACACATTTTTAATAATTTGCGATTGTTAAACTCTTTACTAGTCAGATGTCGAAATTTACCTTTACGTAGTTTTGAAGGTAAAAAAAAATCAGTTTATTGATTGTGTGCAACTTAGGTCGATTGGAATTTTTTTTTAAGTGGACATTTGTGTAAGGGAATTGATAATAGAAAGCTCGACACATATTTTGGAGGATCATAATATATAGTTTTTCCTGAACCAATATTATGATATTGAAAGTGGCGGGTGATCATATTGCTGGCATATTGGCAAAGAAAAAGTGTATTGAATCTGGTGAAGAGTTGTACTATGATTATGGTTATGCACGTGATCAAGCACGTAGAGACACCTGCTTGAGCTTTAAAAGAAGGTCCTTCAACTCCTCAAGCTCGAGCAAAAAAGGCACCATTGCATCGGTACACCGGTGGCAGCAGCCACAATTGCAATGGTCACTCTTTCAACGGTCACCATTGCATCACTAAGGCGATGGGTGACCATCGATTCTGTAATCTGACAAAGTAGTAGTCATGTTTAAGATCTTGACTTGCATTTTCATTTGTTTTATGATGCATTTGAGAATGAGATTTGTTTTTTAACTATTGTTGGTGGTTGTGGTTTGGTTGAGGGGCTGTGTGGCTTCTTTACAATGACCAGTTGACCGCCATCGTTTGATTCACCTCCTTTGGAATGTGAAGGAGCGGAACTTCTTGGGTTTATGTTTTTTTCGACCCATGATGCCCATGTTATCATTGATTTTGTGAAAGTTGTTGATGAATCGAGATAAGGTAGAACGTTATCTGCTTCCTGATAGTAATTCACCCTGCAAATTAAGGGGTAAAATAGTAAGCTTTTTTAGCTAAGCAAAACTATTAAACATGATCTTATACATTCTTTTGACTGATTTACAAATGCACCTATTTGGGTAATGTTTCTATCTTTAACAGGTCAAAATGGCTAATCTAAAGATTTAACCAAAAAGAAAACAGGACAAATTGGTTAAATATGTTAAACAGGTCAAACGTCATCAGAAGTGCATTCAAATGGATAAAACCTCCTAAATTACTTCATTATTTGAATACAAATTCATATTATTGTCATAATACTAAGCTTTTGTGATCATTTTGAATGCTTAGTTATTATATCGACATAAAAAACAGAAATTAAAAAGTATTTATGGGTTGACTAAACATACTGATATGCACAAAAAAATTACCTGTCTTGCTCAGCCCCTTTTGACCCGTGACACATTGTAACCCATGCCACCTTAACTTCATGTTGACACATTGTAACCCATATCCTCACTTTCTTCACTTTTGTAGGACCTAAGATATATCAACTCTATCACTCTATATATTCAGCTCGTATGATGACTTGATGGACAATATGTATGTCGAATGGTATAGTAGAGAGAACAAGATGAAGAGAACTTTTATAACAATATGAAAACACTCACATACACACTCAAGCACACACACAAATGAGGTGTGTTGTGGCTTATATAGTTCCTAACATATGCCACATGGGCTTGGCCATGGGCTTTCTATGGGCCTCATGGATTGGGTTGGATTACAACATAATTACATACATTAGCTTAACATAACTTCTTACCTATTAGCTTAGCCCAATCCACGAGCTCATTGACTATTCTATTACATAAACTACGACACGTCACAAAGTTATTAATACAAGAATGACCATCACTTCTTAATACATTTCTTTAATGATAACAATCTCCCCCTAAGGGGTGGTCATTCGAATGATGCTCCACGTGATTAGGTCTTTTGTCTTCTTGGTCTTTGAACTTTGTGTGTCGTCATAGAATAGTTTTGATTCTTTGTTCATTCATGCTTTGTGATCTTTGATTAATGTCGTTTGGTTGTTCTTTGCCTTTGATCAACATCTTTACTCTGTTGTCTTTACTTCTTTCTCCAACATGCTCATACTTTGTTTGACTTTGTATCATTGTGAAGTTCTCTTTTCTTTGACATTGATCCTTGTCTCTTTACGTTGTAGATTCTTTGACTTTGACGTAGAATCGTTACGAACTTTGTTTTGCTTTGATCTTTGAAGAGAGCTTCCTTTGAGCTTTGTTTGGTAGGAGCATGTGGATCTTTGAGTGATGATGATGAATTATGATGGTATCGGTCTTTCTCCAAGGTACATGCATCGGTAGCTGCATGGTAAATGTTAGTCATAATCCCCAATCGATCATCGTGGACTTTTCATAAAGATTAGACCACTACGATTGTCTTACTGATAAATGTCTTGATTCCATTCACCTTGGTCGGGCACATCAGCCGTCCTAATCCCGTTAGGGACAATTATCAATACATAGGATAAATCCAAGTAACGACCGACGTCTTAAGGACTCAATTCGTGAAAGGAATCTCCTTAGTGGGATTTCCAGCACTTACAGGCTCAGACTTCGAGATAATCAACAGCATAGTATGAAGACTCTCTCTAATCGTTACAAAGGCTGTACCTGAATTTGATACCCTCAAGAAGGCTTACAACAGATATACCGAAGTATACCCACAATTCAGGTGAGCTACTGAAGTATACCGAAGTATCACTCCATGGCTGTAGACTGTTTGAAACAAGTAACCACCATAATATGTAAGGCAAGATCCGAAGATCCCATATAAGACTCTTATACAACTTGTGTCCTTTTTGGCGAACACAAGTGTATATTATGGAAGTGTATCCTGAGAGATCCTTTGATGAATCTCATGGCTCTAGACTTGATTACGTGCGATTTAGTTTTAGTCGTCAGAGGCATGGAGCACAGGGCCTCCTTTTCAATATCAACACATCTCGGAGTGAGCGGTCGATAGGTTATGCAAGGTTCTCCGTTAGAAATGAAACAAGTACCTTTTAAGAGATACCCGAGTGGCTAGAAGGTTAAGTGCAGTGTGTCACTGGGTCCATGACGTCTTGTATTCAATACCGGTATCACCTTAGTAATAATCAGTAGCATATGAAGTGAACCCGGTTCCTGCCCTAAGGTTGAACATTTGGAGGGCTATTTCTTTTCACCCTTTCATTACATTTCTTTTTAATTCTTCAACCCCTTCTTTCTCCTTTCATTTCTTTACTCCTTTTTTCAATCATACCTAAAGACATCTAGTACTAATCTAATGGAATTGTCCTTGGGTAGATCCCTCCGGCTCTGACGGATCATAGGACATAAACCTAACATTAATCACCTTATAACGCCATGATTATCGTAGGTTTATTGATCACATGCCATAAAACTTTTTGTAAAATCTCTCAGAGTGTTTATGATTATAAAACACATTTTGTTAACACTTCAAGAGTTTTGCATTTTTGAAATACTCCCCCTTTCACATGTGCTCATAAGTTTTAATATAAATTTGTACATGTTGGGTGGAGTTCGCACTTTTGAATTGATCGACTTTTAGTGAACAAGACCGATTCGAGACACGTTTAAATCACTAGTTAGACTAGCTTGAAATTATTACCCGGCCTGGTCAAGTCCAAAGAAAGTTTCTCGAAATGGTACATTCTACTTGGACAAAGTCCTTTCGATTACTGACATTTAAGCTTCATCAATTCGTTGGTTATATCTTAGTCGAGCTATTTTGAGATTCAGCCATGATCTTTAAACATTTTTTTATCACATTTTAATCACATCTCTCCCCCTAAAAAATAGCATATCGTGATATTTTTGATGTCAACTGATTAATTGAAAAGCTTTTGGAGAGATAGACGAATTTGTTTTAGCATGAAATCAGAATATTTTTTGTTTTTATACTCCCCTTAATAAAAGCATATTTCAAACTGAAATTTGAAAATCAATTAAGGTTTTTGGGGGAGTTAGCTTTTTAGAAGTGCGAGTTATGTACTAAAACGTACACAAGTCTTTTTGTAGAAAATGAGTTTTTGTTTGAAATCTTTTCATTTGTTTATACTCGAACTTTTTGGAAATGATTTCGTTTTTGAACGTTCGAGTCCTGACCTGAAATAATCATAAGTCATCATTTAAGTCCGGGTTCCGATGTACACACACTACTTCTCCATTCACGATGTTAAGCACAGTTCTCTCAGTCAATGCAATCACTGAAGACGAAACACTACTTCATGTACTTCTCCCTCCTGATGCTTGCGAGTTATCGGAATCATCATAATGTTGTGTACATACCGTAAAATCACCTTGCACTTGATGCAATATTGAAGCCATGTAAGCATAATGCCGTGAGAATATGTCGAAAAAATATGACTCTCTTTTTCTACATTCTCATCTCTTCTCTTCAACCTATAAGCGACCTCTTCAAAATCCAACCAACTAGTAAATGACCACTGATGGAGACAACCTAATATAACTAATCTGAGAATGAAGTAAACATACTTTAAATATGTAACTTAATCTTGTACGAAAGTGTGACTAAGGACCTATATTGAGCACTACAACGTAACTCCTTAAAGCATAGGTAGTGTCATATACCCAAACCAGTCAAACAGTATATGAAATATCCACCTCTTGGACTATCCACAACTCCATGTAACACTGAGTACTACAACGTAACTCCTTAAAGTGATAGCCAATGTGAGCATTAAGAATTGACTTATGCGTTTATAGATCACACATTTAGCTAGATGTCCAAGTCTTAATCACTGCTAGTGTATGCCCAAACAAGTATCTCTGAAAGTCATGCATCCATCCAACCTCTAAACTTTGAGATAAATAAGTACACATACCCGTGAAATGAACTTTAAACCCACATAAGCAATATCATACAAAAACTCCGTAGTCACAAAAATCTGATACTAGCCGTTGTCATTTGATTGTGATTCTTGATCAGGATCTTTTAAGCTATACGTGGTTTGTTTTGAAGTGAGATAAATTGGTACTAAGATAATGAAACGATAAAATGAATCATGTTCTATAAAGTACATACCAATAATATCATATGTGTTTTTGGTGTGATGGCTGAGTTTGTGATATGCCCTAATTCTTTAGATACTCCCTGTTCGTAAATTAGGGTTTGAAAAATAGGGTTTTGTATGTTAAGTCTTGAGACAAAACGCATCTGCGTGTGACAAAACGCAAGTTCTTATGACAAAACGCAGAGTCTTTAGTCAAACCGCAAGAGACAAAACGCAATGGCTCAAGACAAACCGCAATGATCAAACCGCAATTAACAAACCGCGGTCTTCATACCAAAACGCAATGAACAAACCTCAAAGGTCAAAACGCAGTTGCTAAACCTCAAAGGTCAAAACGCAATAGCAAAACGCAGTCTTCATAGGCAAAACACAGTGACCAAAACGCAGTAACCAAAACGTAGTCAAGAATCCACCCAGAGAGACAAAATGCAGTGACGTAAAATACGAACTTTTTCAGCAAAAAACAACTAAAAATCACCCTTTGAACGTTTTTGCTTGGTTTCTTTTGCACAACTTGATCCTAGAAGGTTATAACAACTATAAAAACACTAACTTTAACATCACAAACGTGAGAATCAAAGAAAGCCAATAATTAGACCATAGACCTTCAAAAACCAAACTCAAACACCACAAAACACCATAATTCGCCTCTGGTTTGCTCTGATGCCACTTGTTACGATCAAGAAACACCTTCGGGAGGTCGCGGTTGATCGAAATACATCATCATTCTAGAGAGAGATAGTAGAGAGAGAAAGGTGAAAAAAAGTGTTTTATTATCAATGAATAAATAAATAAAGCTTACACAATTTCCCACACCCCTCATGGAGAGTCATGAGGGGTATTTATAGGCTCATTACAATATGACTATCCTACTTATAAAATAGTAGTCCCTGCGGGCACAATTAACTACATAACTAGTCCAATTCACTTGTGTCATGTTATCTTTATAAAAAAGCGAGGCTAACAACTTTAATGGTTGTTGTTTTTTAATCATTTTTTAGAAAAGTTGTTACATACACGATACGTTGAGCATGTATAAGCTTAAGGAGTTGTCTCAAGATAGCGGAATGATAATATAGGCGACAAAAGAGGTGTAGTCTATGAGTAATTGTCTTTATCTAAATTTTTATTAATCTTGTTAGCTAAAGAAGGAAGAGGAAACAAAGTGACTATAAAAGTTAAGTGTATAATTTGATTGAAATAGATTTTATATTCATATGGCCTCGTTGTTAGACAAACAAAAATGCTTAAATAAGGCATTGTTCTATGTTACTCCAACTACCAAATAGGTGTCTTTGCTCATTTTCATTATCTCTTAACATTAATTGAAGGAGATGATTAATCACTTCTTACAAAAGTGGCCATATTTAGAAGAATACCTTTCGGAGACCATATTTACGAGGTTGAACTTTTATCCCTTACAGATATGCAACTATGCTAACTTCTAATATATTTTTGAAATCTAAACTTCAAACGATATCCTCGAAGTTATAAATGATAATTGTAACCAATCTGGAAAACCTTCACTTCATGTTTTTATTTTATTTTTATTTTTTTTAATAACCATGGTTTCCGACCTTTTTGGCCGACTAATCCACGGGGTTCGAACCCACCGCCACACAGACTCAAACCAGGTGAACCCACCGCCACACAAACTTCAAACGATATCCTCACTTCATGTTCTTTGGGTGAAGGGTTTTCCCGTTTATAGGTGAAAATTAAATCATCTCATTCCAGAATCTCCAGAGGAACCAAAGGGTTGTTCCATCAAAACGGTGGCGGGTTCCACGGGACGGAGATTTGCTGTATGAGTTCTCATGTTCTTGACAATAAACCACCTTCCGTTGTTTGATGAAACTTGATATGTATGTTCCAATTATGATCTTCACACACCATGACATAAAAATCTTTTATATAATAAAAGAATTACATCTTTCGGAGTGTTTTTGCAAAACCCTTCTCATTGAAAAATAAATTAGACCAATAGGAGAGCTCGATTTTGCCACGTAGGCGAAATCGAGTAATATGATTGGTCAATAGAAAGTCAAAATTAAATTGATTTTGGTCAGACTTAATAAATTTTGTCGAGAAATTTGGTTAAGAAAAAAAATGCATGAAAATAAATGTGTCAAATTTATGAAAACAAAAACTTAAAAAAAAAAGGAAGTAATTTATAAAACTTTAGTGGTTGAATTTTAAATAAATTATATAGAGCTAAGTGTAAAATTACAAGTTTTCACATTTTTTAATAACTTTAGAAAAAACACACATAACCCCTTACACTTTATACGCCTTATACTTTATAATATTAACTTTGTTTAAAATTACATGAGTATTAGTATTAGTTTTTAAACTTTCATCCATTAAAATTACAAAATTTGGTAAATATGCGAATTAGTTTTAATGCTGTTAGTTTTAGACTTTATCCATTAGAATATTTTCTCAAATAAGGACTCATGTTATTCTATTTAAAAGTTTAATTTATGCACACACGAGTTTGAATATTAAATACGGCTAAATTATTAGTAATGAGAATATAAATATCAAATGGTAAGCACGAGTTACTGTGATATGAAAATAAATATACGCGATTCTACTTATAACAACGACTCATGAAATTGTTATTTAAAATTTATATATGAATATCCATAAAAACATTTTAAAAACTTTACAGAGCATATTTTAACTTCATTAACGCTCATTATGTGCTACTAAACTCGTACATTTTGTACAACATGATATCAATAGTTAAAGTTAAACAATAACATCAATATCAATCTTAGCATGTCTGTCAGTTCAAAACGTTATACAAAGCTAATTTACTCATTTTGACAAGTGATATGCTCTACTAGGCTGCACCTTCTATTTTCTATTACTTTAGCAGAAAGTGTATTGTGCGCGTTGTTAAGTCCGAAAGAAATGAAGGAAAAAAAGTGTACGTTTTGTGCCAATAGTTTGAGTATTAGCTGATTGATGTTTCTTTCAGGATGTTTTATATACCAGTTGGTCCTTATGCGTTATTTATTCAAACTTGACACATTAAGAGACTGGGAATACAAGTTCATCACCAAGTATGCTAAACTAGGAACCATAAAAACCCCCGAAACTACACCTGATGCATCAACTACGGATTTACTTTGAAGGTTATTTAGAATATATATTTGATATAATAATTTGCTTATATGGTATATGTGTTTATTGAATTTTAAAACCAAGTTGTCTTTTGAATTTTCATATGCTTAAACGGCTAACTCACATAATCCCAAGTTAACGTTATATAAATGCCTTTGTCTCAGGCATTAATATGTGTTGCATTAACCTTACTCACAAGTATTCGATGAGTTAATTGCTTTTGAATTTGTTGTAATATAGAATAACGATGATCTAGAAAGAGATGTAACTAATGAGTCTCATTCACTTGAAAATCTGCTACGAAAAGAATGAGCCGATTTACTAAAGTAGGACTTGCTTAAGTTATTGGAGTTCGGGACTGTTATTTTCTACTAATTATAGTAAGTTTTTAAAGGGTTTTGGGACGGTCTTAATAGTTAGATTCAGTGGTGATTAGGATTGTTTTAATGACTGTCTTAATAGTTATTAAAGGGTTTTTATGACTGTTTTAATTGCAGAATTCAAGGTGTTTGGGGCTGTTTTTTAATAGCTGAATTGATGGGTGCTTGAAACTGCCTTGAAAGCTGAATTTAATTGTGTTTGAGACTATTTCAATTGCTAATTTTAGGGGTATTTAGAACTGTAATAATAGCCGGATATAGGGGTGCTCCGACAGTTTTTAATAGGCATTGTTATTGCAAAATAAATTTGACTTATACTAAATTAATAGATGTAAAGTTCAAAACATTTTAAGACAATATTAAATACATGATAAAATTTTTATGTCAAAACCCCGTGCGTGCACGGGTATTATAAGTAGTGTAAAATCTTAAAAAATGACATGTATTAGTCTTTTATTTAACATCTAAGGCCCAATGATCATCAAAGCCCAAACTCCAAGGGATCTATTGCTATATATCTGAAACCTAGCTAAGTTGAGCCGACAGAAAACTGAAACCATCGGCGCTTGTTAAATGAAGCACGGCACCATCAGCTGTAATATCATTCTCACTGATCACAAGTTCCATATTAATCCATCCGGTCACATCAAGGTTTATATATCCTGCATGTTTTGATTGTTTAGTTTCATTTATCTAACTTTACGTTGCATTCTATCCTCATATATGCATAACATAATAATCTTACATTTTTCTTTATGAAATTTATATAACAGATCTTACATAAAAGTTGCTATCCTGATTAAGCATGTAAATAGTTACCAACATTTGAAAAAAAATCCGCTTGATTGTTTTATAATTAGATCGTGTTACTAAGCTAAAGATCACCTTTTTTGGTTTGTGAAAAACCTGTTTCTAACGTTAAATGGAAAAATAGATCTACAAGTTAGCTACTGAATTTACGATACATGATATAGATATAAATTTCAATCAGACTGATTAAATCTTGATTTAAATAAACGATGTAGAACATGTTAAATATCGAAATAACGATACATGATATATGTGTGTGGATTTATGACATTAAGAATGTGATAGTTAACGCTAGCAGCTGAAAAAAGAGTGTTTTGATGTTTTAATCATCAGGTCATGTTACTAGAAGTCTAGAAGCATAAAAATATCTGTATGGTTGTTTTCACTTATCATGATTAGATGGCATCATTAGATACGTAATTGTAACCATTTTTGGTTGCTGAAAAACTTGTTTTTGAACGATAACTGGAAAAGGGGACATCTATATCCTAATTTGATCTAATAGGAAGGAAGGTGATGGTTCTGATCATCTACTTTTCACCTTTGCTTCTGTTTCGCTGTTTGTCGAAGGGATTATTATGGTATATCAATGGATCCTTCTATGTTCTTTTAGACGTTAATGTTATAAGACTCAAACTAGTCATTAGATCGTCAATTATATAGGATGCATTATAGTCATTACAGCATAATAATTATTAGATCGTGTCACTAGGTACGTAATTGTAATCTTTTTTGGTTGGTAAAACACCTTTTTTAACGATAAATGGAAAGTAATAACAAGGAGACATTTTTATCAAATTTTGATCGAATAGGAAGGAAGGTGATGGTTCTGATTATCTAGCATATAAGTGGATTTGTTTTATGTTTTTTAGACGTTATTATATATGAATCATTGTCGTCATTAGATCATCATCCAAGGCCTTAATTACTATGTCGGTGGGTGGTTGTTGATTTCAAATTAAACTTTTGTTGATCAATATTATTGTATTGTTATTATCAGATGTGGAAATTAAAAGTGGCGGGTGATCATCGTGTTGAACTCAGATGGGTTTCTATTTGTAACGCAGACAAAAGTCTAAGGTCAATCGGCTGAGACTGAGGTAAACCTGGACCTGAAGCAGGCGTCCCATTAGAGAGGCTAATCAACTGAAGCTCTGAGACAATTTCGTCAACCGTAGACGTTATTATATGCTTAGTCATGGCAGGCTGAGCCAGTTGGACCCTTTTCACCCCAAGTGCGGATACTGAACAATTGTTTTTCTCTGTTATGTGATGGTTACGCCCACCCAGCTGAAGCCTCAAATTTTTTGGCATTTCTTCTTGAACCATCTGTGTGCTCTTTTTACTTCCATGAGACAGAACCCTGAATCACAAAAGAGCAAATGAACATTAAAATTTGTCCCGAAATAGGTGTCCATTAGACAAAGAGAACACATTTTTAATAATTTGCGATTATTAAACTCTTTACTAGTCAGATGTCGAAATTTACCTTTACGTAGTTTTGAAGGTAAAAAAAAATCAGTTTAGTGGTTGTGTGTAACTTAGGTCGATTGGAAATTTTTTTTAAGTGGACATTTGTGTAAGGGAATTGATAATAGAAAGCTCGACACATATTTTGGAGGATCATAATATGTAGTTTTTCCTGAACCAATATTATGATATTGAAAGTGGCGGGTGATCATATTGCTGGCATATTGGCAAAGAAAAAGTGTATTGAATCTGGTGAAGAGTTGTTCTATGATTATGGTTATGCATGTGATCAAGCACGTAGAGACACCTGCTTGAGCTTTAAAACCAGCTGAACTAAAAGAAGGTCCTTCAACTCCTCAAGCTCGAGCAAAAAAGCCACCATTGCATCGGTACACCGGTGGCAGCAGCCACAATTGCATAGGTCACTCTTTCAGCGGTCACCATTGCATCGCTAAGGCGATGGGTGACCATCGATTCTGTAATCTGACAAAGTAGTAGTTATGTTTAAGATCTTGACTTGCATTTTCATTTGTTTTATGATGCATTTGAGAATGAGATTTGTTTTTTAACTATTGTTGGTGGTTGTGGTTTGGTTGAGGGGCTGTGTGGCTTCTTTACAATGACCAGTTGACCGCCATCGTTTGATTCACCTCCTTTGGAATGTGAAGGAGCGGAACTTCTTGGGTTTATGTTTTTTTCGACCCATGATGCCCATGTTATCATTGATTTTGTGAAAGTTGTTGATGAATCGAGATGAGGCAGAACGTTATCTGCTTCCTGATAGTAATTCACCCTGCAAATTAAGGGGTAAAATAGTAAGCTTTTTTAGCTAAGCAAAACTATTAAACATGATCTTATACATTCTTTTGACTGATTTACAAATGCACCTGTTTGGGTAATGTTTCTATCTTTAACAGGTCAAAATGGCTAATCTAAAGATTTAACCAAAAAGAAAACAGGACAAATTGGTTAAATATGTTAAACAGGTCAAACGTCATCAGAAGTGCATTCAAATGGATAAAACCTCCTAAATTACTTCATTATTTGAATACAAATTCATATTATTGTCATAATACTAAGCTTTTGTGATCATTTTGAATGCTTAGTTATTATATCGACATAAAAAACAGAAATTAAAAAGTATTTATGGGTTGACTAAACATACTGATATGCACAAAAAAATTACCTGTCTTGCTCAGCCCCTTTTGACCCGTGACACATTGTAACCCATGCCACCTTAACTTCATGTTGACACATTGTAACCCATATCCTCACTTTCTTCACTTTTGTAGGACCTAAGATATATCAACTCTATCACTCTATATATTCAGCTCGTATGATGACTTGATGGACAATATGTATGTCGAATGGTATATTAGAGAGAACAAGATGAAGAGAACTTTTATAACAATATGAAAACACTCACATACACACTCAAGCACACACACAAATGAGGTGTGTTGTGGCTTATATAGTTCCTAACATATGCCACATGGGCTTGGCCATGGGCTTTCTATGGGCCTCATGGATTGGGTTGGATTACAACATAATTACATAGATTAGCTTAACATAACTTCTTACCTATTAGCTTAGCCCAATCCACGAGCTCATTGACTATTCTATTACATAAACTACGACACGTCACAAAGTTATTAATACAAGAATGACCATCACTTCTTAATACATTTCTTTAATGATAACAATCTCCCCCTAAGGGGTGGTCATTCGAATGATGCTCCACGTGATTAGGTCTTTTGTCTTCTTGGTCTTTGAACTTTGTGTGTCGTCATAGAATAGTTTTGATTCTTTGTTCATTCATGCTTTGTGATCTTTGATTAATGTCGTTTGGTTGTTCTTTGCCTTTGATCAACATCTTTACTCTGTTGTCTTTACTTCTTTCTCCAACATGCTCATACTTTGTTTGACTTTGTATCATTGTGAAGTTCTCTTTTCTTTGACATTGATCCTTGTCTCTTTACGTTGTAGATTCTTTGACTTTGACGTAGAATCGTTACGAACTTTGTTTTGCTTTGATCTTTGAAGAGAGCTTCCTTTGAGCTTTGTTTGGTAGGAGCATGTGGATCTTTGAGTGATGATGAAGAATTATGATGGTATCGGTCTTTCTCCAAGGTACATGCATCGGTAGCTGCATGGTAAATGTTAGTCATAATCCCCAATCGATCATCGTGGACTTTTCATAAAGATTAGACCACTACGATTGTCTTACTGATAAATGTCTTGATTCCATTCACCTTGGTCGGGCACATCAGCCGTCCTAATCCCGTTAGGGACAATTATCAATACATAGGATAAATCCAAGTAACGACCGACGTCTTAAGGACTCAATTCGTGAAAGGAATCTCCTTAGTGGTATTTCCAGCACTTACAGGCTCAGACTTCGAGATAATCAACAGCATAGTATGAAGACTCTCTCTAATCGTTACAAAGGCTGTTCCTGAATTTGATACCCTCAAGAAGGCTTACAACAGATATACCGAAGTATACCCACAATTCAAGTGAGCCACTGAAGTATACCGAAGTATCACTCCATGGCTGTAGACTATTTGAAACAAGTAACCACCATAATATGTAAGGCAAGATCCGAAGATCCCATATAAGACTCTTATACAACTTGTGTCCTTTTTGGCGAACACAAGTGTATATTATGGAAGTGTATCCTGAGAGATCCTTTGATGAATCTCATGGCTCTAGACTCGATTACGTGCGATTTAGTTTTAGTCGTCAGAGACATGGAGCACAGGGCCTCCTTTTCAATATCAACACATCTCGGAGTGAGAGGTCGATAGATTATGCAAGGTTCTACGTTAGAAATGAAACAAGTACCTTTTAAGAGATACCCGAGTGGCTAGAAGGTTAAGTGCAGTGTGTCACTGGTCCAAACGTCTTTTATTCAATACCGGTATCACCTTCGTAATAATCAGTAGCATATGAAATTGAACCCGGTTTCTGCCCTAAGGTTGAACATTTGGATGGCTATTTCTTTTCACCGTTTCATTACATTTCTTTTTAATTCTTCAACCCCTTCTTTCTCCTTTCATTTCTTTACTCATTTTTTCGATCATACCTAAAGACATCTAGTACTAATCTAATGGAATTGTCCTTGGGTATATTCCTCCAGCTCTGGCGGATAATAGGACATAAACCTAACATTNTAATAATCAGTAGCATATGAAATTGAACCCGGTTTCTGCCCTAAGGTTGAACATTTGGATGGCTATTTCTTTTCACCGTTTCATTACATTTCTTTTTAATTCTTCAACCCCTTCTTTCTCCTTTCATTTCTTTACTCATTTTTTCGATCATACCTAAAGACATCTAGTACTAATCTAATGGAATTGTCCTTGGGTATATTCCTCCAGCTCTGGCGGATAATAGGACATAAACCTAACATTAATCACCTTACAACGCCATGATTATCGTAGGTTTATTGATCACATGCCATAAAACTTTTTGTAAAATATCTCAAAGTATTTATGATTATAAAACACATTTTGTTAACACTTCAAGAGTTTTGCATTTTTGAAATACTCATTTTGTTAACACTTCAAGAGTTTTGCATTTTTGAAATACTCCCCCTTTCACATGTGCTCATAAGTTTTAATATAAATTTGTACATGTTGGGTGGAGTTCGCACTTTTGAATTGATCGACTTTTAGTGAACAAGACCGATTCGAGACACGTTTAAATCACTAGTTAGACTAGCTTGAAATTATTACCCGGCCTGGTCAAGTCCAAAGAAAGTTTCTCGAAATGGTACATTCTACTTGGACAAAGTCCTTTCGATTACTGACATTTAAGCTTCATCAATTCGTTGGTTATATCTTAGTCGAGCTATTTTTGTCACAACCCACAATTTCAGGTCATTTCCCAAACCTCGACATTTCACTATTCATCCGTTACTATTCATCATTTACTATTCAACGATCACTATTCATCGTTTTTGGAGTCAATTTGAGATTCCGAGACACGTTCAGAAAATTTACTATTCACATGACACTATTCATTCCCGGAGGGAAAGTACTATTCATGCATATCATTCAATTCATCGTAAACGGGGTTTACGGGTATTCATGTTCGCGTAAACAGTAAAACCTCTATAAATTAATACTCGATAAATTAATAACCTCGATAAAATTAATAATTTGTCCGGTCCCAACTTGCAGTGCAAATTTGGACCCCAATCGATAAAATAATAAGATAATAATTTTTTTGAAACCCCAGCGTAAATATATTAGTCCCAACGAAAATATAAATTAATAATTACGAAAAATTCCATATATATGTATATATGTGTGTGTGAGAGAGAGAGAGAGAGAGAGAGCGAGATACACTTCAAAATCCTATGTTTAGTAAAAAATGAATCCATAGACAATTGTTTTTTGTTGAACTTCAAATCTATATTGAGTTTATCTTAAAATCTCCTTATTGCACTAAAGAGTTGGTGCGTTGTCTTCTCGTATTGCAACAAAAAGTGTTGATTTTATTTTTCATAAAATGTGAATTCATAAAATATTAATTAGAACTTGTTTTCAAATTTATTTTTCGTCTCTAATGAGTATATATCGTAACTAGCTAGTATATTAAACTTGAAAATTCAAAGACCATACGTAAAACCTCTTTAAATTAATAAATTATTAATTTATCGATATAATAATATCTCGCTAAATTAATAAAATATCCCGGTCCCAATATTATTAATTTATAGAGGTTTTATTGTATATATTTAGCTCGTATGATGACTTGATGGACAATATGTATGTCGAATGGTATAGTAGAGAGAACAAGATGAAGAAAACTTTTTAAACAATATGAAAACACTCACATACACACTCAAGCACACACACAAATGAGGTGTGTTGTGGCTTATATAGTTCCTAACATATGCCACATGGGCTTGGCCATGGGCTTTCTATGGGCCTCATGGATTGGGTTGGATTACAACATAATTACATACATTAGCTTAACATAACTTCTTACCTATTAGCATAGCCCAATCCACGAGCTCATTGGCTATTCTATTACATAAACTACGACACGTCACAAAGTTATTAATACAAGAATGACCATCACTTCTTAATACATTTCTTTAATGATAACAATCTCCCCCTAAGGGGTGGTCATTCGAATGATGCTCCACGTGATTAGGTCTTTTGTCTTCTTGGTCTTTGAACTTTGTGTGTCGTCATAGAATAGTTTTGATTCTTTGTTCATTCATGCTTTGTGATATTTGATTAATGTCGTTTGGTTGTTCTTTGCCTTTGATCAACATCTTTACTCTGTTGTCTTTACTTCTTTCTCCAACATGCTCATACTTTGTTTGACTTTTTATCATAGTGAAGTTCTCTTTTCTTTGACATTGATCCTTGTCTCTTTACATTGTAGATTCTTTGACTTTGACGTAGAATTGTTACGAACTTTGTTTTGCTTTGATCTTTGAAGAGAACTTCCTTTGAGCTTTGTTTGGTATGAGCATGTGGATCTTTGAGTGATGATGATGAATTATGATGGTATCGGTCTTTCTCCAAGGTACATGCATCGGTAGCTGCATGGTAAATGTTAGTCATAATCTCCAATCGATCATCGTGGACTTTTCATAAAGATTAGACCACTACGATTGTCTTAGTGATAAATGTCTTCATTTCATTCACCTTGGTCGGGCACATCAGCCGTCCTAATCCCGTTAGGGACAATTATCAATACATAGGATAAATCCAAGTAACGACCGACGTCTTAAGGACTTAATTCGTGAAAGGAATCTCCTTAGTGGGATTTCGAGCACTTATAGGCTCAGACTTCGAGATAATCAACAGCATAGTACGAAGACTCTCTCTAATCGTTACAAAGGCTGTTCCTGAATTTGATACCCTCAAGAAGGCTTACAACAGATATACCAAAGTATACCCACAACTCAGGTGAGCCACTGAAGTATACCGAAGTATCACTCCATGGCTGTAGACTGTTTGAAACAAGTAACCACCATAATATGTAAGGCAAGATCCGAAGATCCCATATAAGACTCTTATACAACTTGTGTCCTTTTTGGCGAACACAAGTGTATATTATGGAAGTGTATCCTGAGAGATCCTTTGATGAATATCATGGCTCTAGACTCGATTACGTGCGATTTAGTTTTAGTCGTCAGAGGCATGGAGCACAGGGCCTCCTTTTCAATATCAACACATCTCGGAGTGAGAGGTTGATAGATTATGCAAGGTTCTCCGTTAGAAATGAAACAAGTACCTTTTAAGAGATACCCGAGTGGCTAGAAGGTTAAGTGCAGTGTGTCACTGGGTCTATGACGTCTTGTATTCAATACCGGTATCACCTTAGTAATAATCAGTAGCATATGAATTGAACCCGGTTTCTGCCCTAAGGTTGAACATTTGAAGGGCTATTTCTTTTCACCATTTCATTACATTTCTTTTTAATTCTTCAACCCCTTTTTTCTCCTTTCATTTCTTTACTCCTTTTTTCGATCATACCTAAAGACATCTAGTACTAATCTATTGGAATTGTCCTTGGGTAGATCCCTCCTGCTCTGGCGGATCATAGGACATAAACCTAACATTAATCACCTTATAACGCCATGATTATCCTAGGTTTATTGATGCGTGGTTTTGTGACCTTACAACAGGTTTTACCTCTCGAGGGATCTCAAGAGGCTTACAACCCCACCAGGCAGTGTACCTGACCGATGTAGTATAGGATAGTGGTAAGTACGGGGGATTGATCGTTCTCTCACAGGGAATAGTGTTCGTTAGGATAGAAAAACTACTCTAATAGGTCTAAGGGTGGAAGGAAGATTCTTTTTGTATTTTTATGTTTTATGGAAAGCAAGTAAAATCTCGGTTTTGGAAGAAGGGCGGAATTAGTTGCTAGTCAACTAACCCAAGTTTACTACTTATGCAAATTAAAATAAAATAAATATCTAAACTATTGTGGTTGTGAAAACAATATGGAGAAAGTTGTGTTTACTTAGATTTCATTACTCCCTAACTATCTTTTACCGGTTAATTGATATGTATGTTACTTGTGTGGATGAAGGGTGTATTCCTAATAACTCATGGAGTGGCATACATATCTCTCCAATTCTATGAGCTCTTATCTCGCCCTATGCCATGCACGGCACAACCATAGGGGTTGTAAACAGTGGCTCATGCGTTAAATACTACCTTAATAGCCTAGTATGCCTTGGCTACATGTTTCCCAAGACGTTCAAGCACGTTACCATAAAGGAGGTTGGCCAGTTTTCTTGAGCCTAACATTGATGGAACAATCATCCCAACAAACAACAACACACACCAATTAACCAATAATTAATAGTTAGGTTTCATTAGATCTAAGCAAACACTAGAGAATTTAGCTACACATGTTAATTAAAAGACAAGCAAAAGAGATAATCAACCAACACATAGACATATTGATTGAATTAAAGTGAAGACTTATCTTTAATTAAGCATGAGGGTTCCAAGGGTTGGAAACCCTAAAAAGTACAGAAAATTCGTCTTTAGGGTTTGCCCTAAAAGTTCTCCACAAAGTTCCACACTAATGAATGAAAATTAGAAAACTATATATAGATTTTACACTCTGACGGCGTCAGGTTATAAGGGCTGACGCCGTCAGCTCGCCGCCATTAGGTTTCTCGGATGGCCTAGATCCACTTCTGACGCCGTCACCTTATAAATCCTTCTGGGCCGTCACTCTTTAACTTTACTCCTGACGGCCTACTTTTCCTAACACCTGACGGCGTCAGGTGTTAAATCCAAAATTTCCTCTGGCCCGTCATTTGATAATTGGTTTCCACTCTTTTGTCAAGGCTTTCTGACGGCGTCACCTTGTGACTTCTGACGCCGTCAGGTTGTAAATCTTCATCTTTTGAGACTTTGTCGTTTTCTTCACTTTTATGCTCCAAAAACGTCCGAATATGCATGTTTTCCAGAATTCCTCTCAAAAGTATCTAAAATGACAAAAGGAACGATTTAGGGCAATATTTGATCACATTTATATGAATTAGGGCTTAAATGACCCCCTAAAAGCGTAACACTTTTCATCTCATCATTTATTGATCACATGCCATAAAACTTTTTGTAAAATCTCTCAAAGTGTTTATGATTATAAAACACATTTTGTTAACACTTCAAGAGTTTTGCATTTTTGAAATACTCCCCCTTCACATGTGCTCATAAGTTTTAATATAAATTTGCACATGTTGGGTGGAGTTCGCACTTTTGAATTGATCGACTTTCAGTGAACAAGACCGATTCGAGAAACGTTTACATCACTAGTTAGACTAGCTTGAAATTATTACCCGGCCTGGTCAAGTCCAAAGAAAGTTTCTCGAAATGGTACATTCTACTTGGACAAAGTCCTTTCGATTACTGACATTTATTCGATTACTGACATTTAAGCTTCGTCAATTCGTTGGTTATATCTTAGTCGAGCTATTTTGAGATTCAACCATGATCTTTAAACATTTTTTTATCACATTTTAATCACGTCTCTCACCCTCAAAAATAGCATATCGTGATATTTTTGATATCAACTGATTAATTGAAAAGCTTTTGGAGAGATAGACGAATTTGTTTTAGCATGAAATCAGAATATTTTTTGTTTTTATACTCCCCTTAATAAAAGCATATTTCAAACTGAAATTTGAAAATCAATTAAGGGTTTTGAGGGAGTTAGCTTTTTAGAAGTGCGAGTTATGTACTAAAACGTACACAAGTCTTTTTGTAGAAAAAGAGTTTTTGTTTGAAATCTTTTCATTTGTTTAAACTCAAACTTTTTGGAAATGATTTCATTTTTGAACGTTCGAGTCCTGACCTGAAATAATCATAATTCATCATTTAAGTCCGGGTTCCGATGTACACACACTACTTCTCCATTCACGATGTTAAGCACAGTTCTCTCAGTCAATGCAATCACTGAAGAAGAAACACTACTTCATGTACTTCTCCCTCCTGATGGTTGCGAGTTATCTG
>LBNU01015401.1:0-16966 GCA_014162995.1 Artemisia annua
TTTCGTTGTTATGATTCATGCTCATTCGTTCTATATTATCCGATTTGGATGTCTCTTACACTTAGTTTATGCGAATTACCTTTATATGTAGTTAAGACAAAGTTAAAAACAAAATAAAGCATTTTCACAATTTAGTTTGAAGCATTAATCAATAACAAGAAATATAACTTACATACGGAAACAAATAAAATCAAATAAACAAACAAATAAAACACACAAAGCTTGGGTTGCCTCCCAAGAAGCGCTTGTTTTTGTTCGAGTCACGAGCCTGACTCTACCCTTATTTAACGGAAATAGGGGAGGGTTTCCCTACACTTAGGACTAAGTGCGGGTGAAAGTAGCGATACACACCCTTAGGGTGCAAATATGCCACGTGAGGTGAAGGGGGTGAGTGAACGGCTTCCTTCATCCTAAAACTACCCGGATAATATTGGTTGATGAGTGGGTCGGCTCCTCTTTTGTCTCCTAGATATAACTCTAAGGATGAAAAGTTGTGTAAAGGTTGAGGTTCCGATTCATCAACACTAGGAAATTCCCTAGAACTAAGAGTAAGGTTATCAATACAAGTGTTCAAACCTATATCCTCTAGTGGTGCTTGTTCTAAAGGTTCAACCTCCATTGGGATTCCTAAAGTCTCTTCTACTTTTTTCGGGTAAGTCACGGGCGGTGTGTGTGCCTCAAATGATGGTAGGACTTGTGGGGTACTTTGTGGGCTTGGATTATCCACCTCATCCTCCATTGTATCTAGATTACCTATGTGTTTGTTTTGTACTATGACATTAGGCGACATCCACTTAGGTATCTGCACCTCAACATATTCATCCCCAAACAAACTTGTTTCATCATCCTTGAAGTTTGCGGTCAATTGACTTGTACTAACGTTTGTTGGGTTGTCTATTCTATAATAATATTGGGCACACTCTTCTATGGCATCCCATGCTTCTTCAGCATTTAATTCCCTAAGGTCCCCATAGGTAAAATCCTCAATGCACCTTTGGTCACAATGATTGACACGATAGTAAAAGATTTGGGTTAGGGATGCTAAATCGAAGCTATGATTAGGGACTATTCCTAGTAAATTTTTAAAGCGAGTCCATGCATCATATATGGGTTCATCTCGATATTGTTTGAACATCAAGATGTCATTAGGGGTGAATGGGTTTCGTGGTCGGTAGTATGGTGAATTCGCGTACTCCATAGTGGTGAACGGAAGAGTCAATGGAAGGGCTTTACAAACAAAGGCACAAAGAAAAAGATAGACTACAAGAAAGCTACTAAAAAGAAAATAAAAATCTCACTAGATAGGAATCTAATAAGTAGACCTAAATAAAAATAAAATTCAACCTAAACAATAACTATTCCCCGGCAGCGGCGCCAAAAACTTGATGCGCGTGGATTGCAACACGCACTACGTTTTACCTCTCGAGGGATCTCGAGAAGCTTGCAATCCCCACCAGGCAGTGTACCTGACCGATGTAGTATAGTGTAGTG
Source organism: Artemisia annua (assembly GCA_014162995.1). Classification (NCBI taxonomy): domain Eukaryota; kingdom Viridiplantae; phylum Streptophyta; class Magnoliopsida; order Asterales; family Asteraceae; genus Artemisia; species Artemisia annua. The sequence continues at coordinate 1,492 of LBNU01015401.1, forward strand.
GCAAGTACCGGGGGATTGATCGTTCTCTCGCAGGGAATAGTGTTCGTTAGGCTAAAGGCTACTCTAATCTAGGTCTAAGGGTGGAGGAAGATTCTTTTTGTATTTTTATATTTTATGAAAGCAGTAAAATCTCTGGTTTTGGAGGATAGGGCGGAATTAGTTGCTAGTCAACTAACCCAAGTTATCTACTTCTAAGCTACTTATATTTTTGTATTTTTTTGTTTTTGAGAAAATCAGTGGTGGAGAATAGTGTTTACTTAGATTTCATTACTCCCTAACTATCTTTTACCATGTAATTAGTATGTTGAGTTTGCGTGGATGACGGGTGTATTCCTAACAAGTCGTAGGGAGTGCGTTCAATTCCCTAACTCTATAAGTTCCTACCTCACTCTATGACGATACGTCAAGCATCCTATCATGAGCTCACCGATAGCAACCTATGCATGAAATACTACCTTAAAATCGATAACGCACATACGATTCACGTTTCTAAAGACGTTCAAGCTTGTTACCGTATAGGAGATTAGCCAGTTTTCTCTAGTCTAACGTAGATGAAACATTCACCCAAATACAATCACAACATACACATCACATGATAATCAATAGTTAGGTTTCATTAGATCTAAGCAAACACAAAGTAAATTAGCCTAGCATGTTGAAAGAAAGACAAGCACAAGCATAAATCACACAACACATAGACATATTGTATGAATAAAGACTTATCTTGGATTAAACATGCAAGTTAGAGGGGTTAGGATACCCTCTAAGGTCTCTAATACACGTACTAGGGTTTAACCCTAAAGTTCTCCACTCCAAAATTCGACTAAAGTTCCACTAGGTTCTCTAAAATAAAGAAAAATCGTTCTATATATATAGAAAACGCGGGCTGACGGCGTCAGCCCAATAGGTGACGTCGTCAGCTCGGCGATTAGGGTTTCCTGACGGCCTTCCTTGACGTGGTCATAATTGCTGGTTCCAGATCTGACGGCCTTGGTTGACGGCGTCACCAAATTGCACTACGAACTCTCTGGCCCGTCACGAGTATTTTTCCAATTCTGGACTTCACTTGTTCCTGACGGCGTCACCTTGTAGAGTGTGACGGCGTCACCTTCTGTAATCTTCAAGGTCTTTTGAGTTTTTGTTGTTTTCCGCACTTTTTCACTCCGAAAACGCCCGAAAATGCTTCTTTTGTGATTTTCCCTTCAAAAGTACCTAAAATGAGAAAAGAAACGACTTTGGGTGAAATCCAAACCAAAAACATACGAATTAGGACTCAAACCGACCCCTAAAAACGTAACATTTTTCGTCTCATCAAATACCCTTACACTTGAGATTTGCTTGTCCTCAAGCAAATGCGCTTTTATTCCCAATTGAAAAACAAGTTAGAGGTCATTTAATGCGAACTTAAAAGTAATTACAAGATTTAGTCGTTCCGCTTTACTCAAAATAAGCACGGAGAAAATATACTAGCACCTCTCATGTAGTGTTTGGATACTCACATCTCTCGGTTGATAATATGTAGATATAATGTAAAGGAAATGGACAATATCACTCACTACCTGTCATAATAAATAGATTACCATAGGCTTGAGAGAGGATCAAAACCTTCTCCACTAAGGCGTAAGCACCTAGGATAACTATCAAAGAGGGCTTTACAAAAGGGTTATAACGGGAGGTTTAGGGATATGGAAAAACACGGTTTGGTTGGATAAGGGATAGTTTACTGGTGGCTAGTCAATCATCTTATTTAGTTACATATACAAGTGGCGTTGCCAAGCCAAGACTAGACTCAATCTTAAACTATCAAAAACAAAACAAAACAAAACTAAGAAATAAAAGATAGGTGTGGATGGTAGTCCGTATGTTTTTTTTTTTTTTTTTTTTTTTTTTTTTTTTTTTTGCATACCTTTTTACCCTACCATCCAAAATAATACATCAATGGGGATTAAGCTTTCCCCTTACACTTGAACTTTTACATACTTTACATTTACTATTCTACGACTCGAATTGAAATAATTAAAACACTTGGAGTACTTTTGAAAACGTTTAGCACATATGGGGGTAATAAATGATGTTCTTCCCCATTACTCCATAACACTAGTACTTTACCCATGAGTCCCAATCATCCCAAAACAATATGTACAAGATATGACTCGACTTAGCAACAACGTAACTAATTAGATAATTGACAAGGGTTTAACAAATAACAATAATGCACTAAAGGTGAGTGCATACAAGGTAGGCTAAGGCGATTTGGTTGCACATTTGGGGTGGATTGTAAACAAATTCTTCCTTTAAGTATGATGCTTAAAGTTAGAAACGAAAGGGATAGGCTCTGAGGGGTGTACTAGGGGTATCGTGTACCAAAGATGGGTACATCGCAAAGGTGTGGGAGAATTACTTGACCAATGTAGCCAATGTAATTATAATACAGGTTTAAAACAAGGGTTATCCTAATGCCTCTTATCATGTAGTTAATCCTAATCTACACGAATGTAGTCTCACTTGTGGACTCGGAATGGTCACTAACGCAAGTTCTAGAATCTAAGTATTACCGGTACACACATGGGCACTAAAGTTGAGTGCTTCTCTTCCTACCAATTCTAGGGGTGAACCTCACATATTTGGGTGGAAAATTTTTGGTGGTACGGTTTTTTGTGCTAGTCATAAATTCTCCTATCCATGAGACGCTTATTAGGACTAAAGTTTCCCTCCTAATTAATGTAAAAAATTTTAAATTTGCTCTAAAATTACTCTAACAAGTGTTTCTTTTGGTTTTATTACACACTACTCTTAAACAAGCAAAAATCAAGCAATATTGATGAGGTTTCATTAATCTACCCTTATTTACCCCCCTTACACTTAAGTTGAACATTGTCCCCAATGTTCGAAAATAAGGAATGGAAAAGATAAAAGGTTAAAAGAATGAAATCGGATACTCCCCTGATTCGTTCTTTATGCAAGTGAAGTAACACGGTTAGATCCTCCTCCAAGAAGACGAACTATCAAAGCTTCCCTTCCAGTATATGCATCATCTTCTTGTCCTAAATAACCTGTTAGCATGGAAACACTACAAGAAACCTTGCGTAAAATCGGCGGCATTATTCATATATATATAGACGTATACCTAGAAAGCAAGTAAGATATAATGCTTGTGGAATGATTTTTCTACAGATTTCCTGGAATTCATAAGAGAGATTTTAACAAACATACAAGTTCCGTTAGTAAACTTTAATCAACAAATAAATTCCAGATTTTTGCACCTGACGTCGTCAGGTATTAACTCCTGACGCCGTCAGAGTGTTCTGACAGAAAGTTTAAGTTGAGTTTCCGGAAAATTTCTTGGAAAACCTTTGTCTCAATTCCTGGGAATTCTGCAGAAAAAATCATTATGACTCGATACAAGCATTTGACTCTAACAATTACGAATATGTAAACTAATTTCATTGTTATGATTCATGTTCATTCGTTCTATATTAACCGATTTGGATGTCTCTTACACTTAGCTTTTGCGAATTACCTTTATATGTGATTAAGACGAAGTTAAAAACAAAATAAAGCATTTTCACAATTTAGTTTGAAGCATGAATCAATAACAAGAAATATAATTTACATACGGAAACAAATAAACACAAAGACACACAAAACATGGGTTGCCTCCCAAGAAGCGCTTTTCTTTATTAATGAGTCTTGTAGCTAGACTCGAGGCCTTGCCTCGTTACGTGACTTCTTGTCCGGTTGTGTACTCCGGACCTAACTCTAGACACTCTTTATAGAATCCTATTATTTTTCTCATGACGTAGTCTACTCCTCTACGCTTATCCTCTTCATTCCTATAGTAGACCGCTTGCTTATGTTCTTTCTCAAGGTCCGATAAAAGCCGGTATTGCTCTATCTTATATGGCATTTGGTAAGCTATTTCCTCGGTCCCTTCCTTGAATTTAACTATCCCTAGGGATGGGTCATAACTCATCTTAGAGGCCTCAACAAATGGTCTCCCAAACACTACTTGAGTTAGGCAATCATCAATTACCGGTCGAATATCCTCAACTATCACAAAATCGGTGACATAGGTGAAGTTGCCTACGAATACATGAAGTCCCTTGACCCTACCCACAAAATTGCTTATATATCGGGTATTTGGCAACATCCTAAATCCTAGTGGGTCTCTTTTTATCAAGTTGTAGTAGGCTCTACTCATGATGTTGATGGGGGACTTAAGGTCTATGTAAGCTTTCCATGCATGAAGATGCCCTATGTTGCATGGTATGTTGAGGTTAGATGGGTCACCTGCTTTGATGATTGGATTACCTAGGAAGTGTGGTGTCTCGGGGCTATCAAACAAGTCCTTATGATATTCCTTTTCTTCATTGGTGGGCCACCTATTGAAGTATTCGACTTCACTCTCTACGTCATCTACCTCCTTATTCTCAATCACCTCGGATTCTACGGTCTCAACCTTAGGGTCACTATCGTCCTTATTTTCATCATCCTCTTCCCTAGTAATTGGCTTAATAGTGACAACGTTGACAAAGTGGACATTCTTGGATGATGATGGGTCCTTAGTGGGAGATCCGCTAGTTGTGCTCCTAGTGTCCTTATTCGAGGGTGTCAACACTTGGTTGGTGAAAGCTTTCAACAAGTTGTCGAGTTTATTGGTCATCTCGCTTTGTTGTTGTTTGAAATCGGCTTCAAACCTAGACAATCGAGCTTCTTGAGATGCCATAAAGCTAGACATTAATCCTTCGAAATCGTTGGAAGGATTGTTGTTGGAGTTGCGGTTTGAGGGTGCACCGCTTGGTTGGAAACGGTTAGGTGGGTTGGAAGGGTTGCCTTGAGGTTGTTTCCACCTAAAGTTCGGGTGATTCCTCCAAGAGGGGTTGTACGAATCACCGTATGTGTTTTGCTCGGGCTTGAAAGTGTACCACTTATCTCCCGCTCCGTCGGTACGCGAGGATGCGTAGTCCGCAAAAGCTTGTTCGGGGAGTTCCTTGCAATCGCGAGTGTCGTGGGGACCTCTACACAATTCACAAGAAGAAGTGATTTTGTTCACTTGGCTTGAAGGTTTAGGAGCTTCGTAGGATTTCATTAGATACTTGACTTGGTCTTCAAGTTCCATGATCCTACGGTCGGAAGTGCTTGAGTTATTCGAAGGCAAGGATATTGCCTTGACCGTTTTGTTCAAATCACGGGGATCGTTCCAACTTTCGTTGTCATAGAGAGCAAGCTCGTCTATGAGTTCCCATGATTCCTCCGCACTTTTATCACGTAGCTTACCACCGGCCGCTTGGTCAATGGTTCGCTTTGTGGAGGGGTTGACGTGGTCATAGAATATTTGGACTTGGAGCCAAAGTTCTATGCCATGATGAGGGACTTTGTGAAGTAGGTCTTTGAATCGGCTCCATGCCTCATAGAGAGTTTCGCCTTGATGTTGTTGGAACATCAAGATGTCGCTCCTAAGTTTGCTAGTTCTCCCCGGTGGGAAAAATTGGGCAAGGAAGAGAGTGGTTAGGTCGTCCCAAGTGGTGATGGATCCTGCGGGTAAGCGCTCAAGCCATTGACTAGCTTGGTCACGTAGAGAGAATTGGAATAGGCGTAGTCGGGTGGTCTCTCGGGTGTCAACACTAAGGTCTATGGAATCTACGATTTTGAGGAAATCCTTAAGGTGTTGATTTGGGTCTTCGGAACGAAGCCCATGGAATGCGCATCCGCTTTGCACCAACCGGATGGTGTCGGATCTCAAGGGTGTCACATTGGCTCCTTGGTTGAGCTCAATGGTGTTTCGATAGCCTTGGTGGCTAGGTCGGGAGTACTCTCCTAAGGTCCGGGCTCTAGGAGGTGGGTTTGGTTGAATTAGGTTGTTGGGATCAAGGATATTACCACCTTCCATGATGTCGGATGGTAATGGTTATGAACACAAGCACGAAGAATGAGATAGACTAAAGAGGATCCTAGAAAAATAAAACAAAATCTCACTAGAAAGGAGTCTAGTGAGTAGACCTAATTAAGAATAAAAATTAACCTAAACAATAACTATTCCCCGGCAGCGGCGCCAAAAACTTGATGCGCGTGGATTGCAACACGCACTACGTTTTACCTCTCGAGGGATCTCGAGAAGCTTGCAATCCCCACCAGGCAGTGTACCTGACCGATGTACTATAGTGTAGTGGCAAGTACCGGGGGATTGATCGTTCTCTCACAGGGAATAGTGTTCGTTAGGCTAAAGGCTACTCTAATCTAGGTCTAAGGGTAGAGGAAGATTCTTTTTGTATTTTTATGTTTTATGAAAGCAGTAAAATCTCTGGTTTAGGAGGATAGGGCGGAATTAGTTGCTAGCCAACTAACCCAAGTTATCTACTTCTAAGCTACTTATATTTTTGTATTTTTGGTTTTGGAGAAAATCAGTGGTGGAGAATAGTGTTTACTTAGATTTCATTACTCCCTAACTATCTTTTACCATGTAATTAGTATGTTGAGTTTGCGTGGATGACGGGTGTATTCCTAATAAGTCGTAGGGAGTGCGTTCAATTCCCTAACTCTATAAGTTCCTACCTCACTCTATGACGATACGTCAAGCATCCTATCATGAGCTCACCGATAACAACCTATGCATGAAATACTACCTTAAAATCGATAACGCACATACGATTCACGTTTCTAAAGACGTTCAAGCTTGTTACCGTATAGGAGATTAGCCTGTTTTCTCTAGTCTAACGTAGATGAAACATTCACCCAAATACAATCACAACATACACATCACATGATAATCAATAGTTAGGTTTCATTAGATCTAAGCAAACACAAAGTAAATTAGCCTAACATGTTAAAAGAAAGACAAGTACAAGCATAAATCACACAACACATAGACATATTGTATGAATAAATACTTATCTTGGATTAAACATGCAAGTTAGAGGGGTTAGAATACCCTCTAAGGTCTCTAATACACGAACTAGGGTTTAACCCTAAAGTTCTCCACTCCAAAATTCGACTCTATTTCTCCAAAGTTATATTAAAATAGAGAAAAATCGTTCTATATATATAGAAAACGTGGGCTGACGGCGTTAGCCCAATAGGTGACGTCGTCAGCTCGGCGATTAGGGTTTTCTGACGGCCTTCCTTGACGTGGTCATAATTGCTGGTTTCAGATCTGACGGCCTTGGTTGACGGCGTCACCAAATTGCACTACGAACTCTCTGGCCCGTCACGAGTATTTTTCCAATTCTGGACTTCACTTGTTCCTGACGGCGTCACCTTGTAGAGTGTGACGGCGTCACCTTCTGTAATCTTCAAGATCTTTTGAGTTTTTGTTGTTTTCCGCACTTTTTCACTCCGAAAACGCCCGAAAATGCTTTTTTTGTGATTTTCCCTTCAAAAGTACCTAAAATGAGAAAAGAAACGACTTTTGGTGAAATCCAAACCAAAAACATACGAATTAGGACTCAAACTGACCCCTAGTGTTGTGACTTGTTGTTTGTACTTGTGTGATAACATGTATTAAGTTATGTTGGTCATAAACAACAAGAAACGTCTTTCATATTACAACAAGCTAAAATGGACATTTGATACAACAAGTAGTAAAGTTTTTAAACGGAAACGTATTCACCCCCCCTCTACGTTTTCACACATTTTAAAAGTACTCCAAGTTTTTCGACTATCTTAATTCGAGTCATTAGAATAGTGATTGTAAAGTTATGTAAAGATTCAAGTGTAAGGGGAATGGAAATCCCCTACGATGTATTATTTTGGATAGTAGGGCAAGAGTGTATAAAAAAACAAAAAATAAAAAATAAAATAAAAAAAAATAAAAAATCGAAAAATCAAGAAAAATACAAAAATATATGAAAAAGAAAGAAGAAAAAAAAACATACGGACTACCATCCCGTTTCCTTTTATGTTCCTTTTTAGTTTTGTTATTTCATTTTTAGACTAAGATTGAGTCGAGTCTTGACTTAAGCAACGATGTAGAGTGCATATATTTGATCATGATTATTAACTCGCCACCACTAAAATACCCTTTATTCCAACCAAACCGTGTTATCATATCCCTACACCTTACGTTACAACCCTTTATAAAGCCATTTTTGATGGTTTATCTTAGGTGCTTACGCCTAGTGGAGGAGTAATTGATCCTTTCCCAAGCCTATGGTAATCTATTTGCTATGACAGGTAGTGAGTGTTATTTTCCGTTTCCATTTGATTGAGGACAAGCAAATCTCAAGTGTAAGGTATTTGATGAGACAAAAAGTGTTACGCTTTTAGGGGGTCATTTAAGCCCTAATTCGTATAAATGTCATCAAATATTGCCCAAAATCGTTCCTTTTGTCATTTTAGGTACTTTTGAGAGGAATTCTGGAAAACATGCACATTTGGACGTTTTTGGAGCATAAAAGTGAAGAAAACGACAAAGTCTTAAAGAAGCAGGATTTTACAACCTGACGGCGTCAGAGTCACTAGGTGACGCCGTCAGCAAGGATGACAAAAGAGTGGAATTCAATTATCAAATGACGGGCCAGAAAGATTTCTAGAATTTACACCTGACGCCGTCAGGTGTTAAAAGGTGTAGGCCGTCAGGAACAAAGTTAAAGAGAGACGGCCCAGAAGGTTTTACATGCTGACCACGTCCCAAATGGATCTAGGCCATCCGAGAACCCTAATGGCGGCGAGCTGACGGCGTCAGACCCTATAAGCTGACGCCGTCCGAACTTAAAATCTATATATAGTTTTCTATTTTTCATTCATTATGTGTGGAACTTTGTGGAGAACTTTTAGGGCAAACCCTAAAGACGAATTTTCTGTGACTTTTAGGGTTTCCAACCCTTGGAACCCTAGTGCTTAATTAAAGATAAGTCTTCACTTTAATTCAATCAATATGTCTATGTGTTGGTTGTCTATCTATCTTGCTTGTCTTTCAATTAACATGAGTAGCTAAATTCTCTAGTGTTTGCTTAGATCTAATGAAACCTAACTATTAATTATTGGTTAATTGGTGTGTGTTGTTGTTTGTTGGGATGATTGTTTCATCGATGTTAGGCTCAAGAAAACTGGCCAACCTCCTTTATGGTAACGTGCTTGAACGTCTTGGGAAACATGTAGTCGAGGCATATTAGGCTATTAAGGTAGTATTTAACGCATGAGCCACTGTTTACAACCCCTATGGTTGTGCCGTGCATGGCATAGGGCGAGATAAGAGCTCATAGAAGTGGAGAGATATGTATGCCACTCCATGAGTTATTAGGAATACACCCTTCATCCACACAAGTAACACACATATCAATTAACCAGTAGAAGATAGTTAGGGAGTAATGAAATCTAAGTAAACACAACTTTCTCCATATTGTTTTCACAACCACAATAGTTTAGATATTTATTTATTTTAATTTGCATAAGTAGTAAACTTGGGTTAGTTGATTAACAACTAATTCCGCCCTTCCTCTAAAAACCGAGATTTTAATTGCTTTAATAAAAATATAAAAATACAAAAAGAATCTTCCTTCCACCCTTAGACCTATTAGATTAGCTATTCTATCCTAACGAACACTATTCCTTGTGAGAGAACGATCAATCCCCCGTACTTACCACTATCCTATACTACATCGGTCAGGTACACTGCCTGGTGGGGTTGTAAGCCTCTTGAGATCCCTCGAGAGGTAAAACCTGTTGTAAGGTCACAAAACCACGCATCAGTCACCAGCACACTAAAGTTTTTGATTTTAGGCAAAAATAATGTTATGTGTGCGGCTATGTAATTTAGACTTAAACAAAAACATGCTAAAATTTTTTAAATTATGATATATTAAGCGCTTTTTGAGCATATTTTGAAAAAGTTTGGACAAGTAAGTGTTCTAATTCTCCATCCCCCACTTAAGTTAAACAACGTCCTCGTTGTTTATTTTAAAGGATTAAAAACTGGAAAATAAAAGAATTAGAACAGAAAAACTTCCGTGATATTTGCTCGGAATGATCCTCCATTATGCGTTTGCGAGCAAAGATCAACTTTCTTGTGGATTAGAACGTTAAAGATTCATGAATGAGATATCCACAAAAAATGCAGGAATCTATAATACCACCTAGACTTTTACAAACCTGAGTTAAGAAGGTTCAACTTGCATAATACATTAGTAGTTAGTGAAAATAAACCTAAAAAATAAAATTAAAAATCATCAGGTCAGTCGATACGCCGCATCCTATGGAAGAAGATGTGTCGTATCGAGCCTGGAATTAATACGAATCAGAATAAAAGATGCGTCGTATCCTTAAACAGGGATGCGCCGCATTAAATAAACTGACAGAATGTTTTAAAGAAAAATAAAAATGCTGAAAAATAAAATAAGATATGACCAGTGCAGATGATACGCCGCATTTCATAGTAGAGATGCACCGCATCTACTGCAGGTCTGACAGACTCGACACAAAACAGAAAAACAGATAAAAATTTTCGGGTTGTCTCCCGGTCAGCACTTGTCTTCATTCCAGAGTCTTTAAGTTAGTCTCACGTTCAGCTCCTTAATCCAATACGTCGGGCTCGAACTCCACCACCTCGTTCTCCGTTTTGTGTCATCCCGATTATATTGCCACCATTACAGATTCCGTCATTCCTCCAATCACAGCTTGGCCACTGACAAGTCCCGTCCTTGAAGCGAATGGGCTCACAGCTATGCACTAGTTCATCGTGAAATACTGATTTATTGGAGACCCATGAAATTTGATCATTCCATTCATATAACCAAGTATTCTTGAATGCATCAAAAGTTTTGAATCCAGGTAAGTCCCCAGTGAGCACATTAGTATCGACATTTAACAAATAGTTAAATTCGTTAAATTCCTTGCATAGAGGGGTTTCATAACCAAACAAGTTTGTTTCAATTCTAAACAATTCACCCTCTTCATTGTCAAATTCCTCCTCGTCATTCCTTGTTCTCCAGTAATTCCAGAGTTCGTTCTTCAGAGACGAATTCATCTTCTCAGGGAAAAGAAATTTAGATTCTAGCCAATAGGTGAACGCACGGCTAAACTTCTCCAAAAATTTTATTTTAAGTTCAACTCAATTGTCAACAGGTTTGTCGAGCTCGAAGTCTAGCCAATGCATTGCTTCTCCTGTAAGTGTATTTGGAAAGATTCGGAGCATGAATTGATTGTAGGTCATGCTCTTTGTTTTGTAGAGTTTAGCAATTTTTAGAATCTTTTCCATGTGTTTATCGGCGTCTTCATTCCGGAATCCTTGAAAGGTATTGTCATGTAACAACTTGAGAAATTCCCCATTTACACCATACTTGCGGTTCCCTTCATACCATTGTTTGGCAATCTTGGTGCTATCGTTAGATGGCGCAATATCTCTGGTTGACAGCATTGTTGCTTCAGGTTCTTTCTGAGATCAGTACAAAAAACTATCAGTAGGATTTGTTCAAGAAAGCATATCGTTAGGAAACTAATAATGAAAACGGAATATGAAAAATAAAAGTTGCTGATATCTGCAGACGATGCGCCCTATCCTTGAAAAAGGATACACCGTATCTTATTACGTTAAAATTAAATCAGACTTTTATTTTTGAAAATAGATACGCCGCTTTTAAATTAGAATGCGTCGTACCTGTCAGTTATAAAAAATAAATTATATTTATAAAAATTAAATTCGCCGTATTAGCATAAGCTAATGCGCCGTATTCTCGTTACGATTCAAAATACAAGATTTTTGATTTAGTAGATGTGCCGTATCGATAAAAATCAATGCGTCACTTCTGTTTAATAATTCGAAAACTTTTTTTAATTTTAAATATTAAATACGCCGTATCTGTTAAAACAGATGCGTCATATGGCGTTAGGGTTTCGAAAAATTCTTTATTAAAAACAGAATACACCGTACCTTGGGGAAAGATACATCGCACTCGAGTTATTAAACGCGTTGTATTTTATAAAATTAAAACGCAATACGCCGCATCCAATAAACAGATGCACCGTATCGTTTGTATCTGCACAGTACAACGTCAGTAGGTACTAAGAAAGAAAATAAAATAAAAATAAAATAAAATAAAATAAAAAGAAAATTACAGAAAATTAAACACACAAAAACAGTAAATATGCAAATTATACAATGAATTCAAATTATCTAATATACAACAAGTTAGGGGTTAGTGTCTAAAAACCTAAAAAAAATACCAATTAAAATACTAATCAATTTACCAGATAATAACAATTCACTCCCCGGCAGCGGCGCCAAAAACTTGATGGTGCGTGATGTGTCGTTGCGGTTTAGCAGTTTAATGCATACTCAAGTTTTACATTTATATTTAACCGACTTATCAATAACACACACACTTAACAAGCAGTGTACCCGGTCAGTTTGCATATAATGGTAAGCAGAGTGTCGATCACTAAGAGTGGAACGTATTATCTAATTATCCTAATCAGTATTTTAATATCTAAGTTAGCTTTACAGTCTAATCTAATGATAGGGGGTTCAGCCTGAGAGACTGCCACGGTTTGGTTATCTAATTAAACAGTAAATACTAATGAGAACAAATCAGCGAATAGCATACACGTACACAGATAGATAGTAGAGACAATAAGAAGGCCTGTCCTGATAATTAAGATAGCTTGTCACTTGTTTTATTGCTAGTTTTATATGAAGTGTATAAAATTAATCCGTACTCGTTGGCTATTATATCGGCGAGTAAACCCTTAATGATTACTTATGAATATCCTACTCATCCAAAGACATCGGAGTGAGTAGGCGAGGAAGGAGTATGGCGGCTCAGCAGTGCTCAGCTAGACACAGAGGTAATCAATGCCTTAATATAAGGAAACCAAAGACACCAAACATATAAACTTTAATCGATGGGAAAGCAATTTTAAGGCGAGCATTTGATTATTCCGTACTCACAAATTACCGGCCATCAATCCTGATGGATTCAAAGCTTACTATTACAATAAAAGAAAACTACTTAATGAATTAAATACATGCAGGACCTTCTTACAGCTCTAAGATCTTCGTTTGGGGTGTGTCTTGTGTTGCTTGTTCATCTGAATTCGTCTCCCTAGGGTTATGGTGCACACAAAATTCGTCTAGGTCTTGGGGCATTTATAGTTTCTGTCTGAGGGTTTGATGCGGCGCATGTAATGATGAGATGTGGCGCATTGACTTAACTTCGCGTAGGGTCCAACCTTATTATATTCTGGAATATTCGTACACCGCCTTTAGATGCGGCGTAACTTAATTATTGTATGCGGCGCATGTCCTTCAGTTGTCTTGGATTGTTTCTGGTGAAGTCTTGATAGTGATACGCCGTATGTTAATTGTTTGATGCGGCGTATCTGGAGTAGAACGAGCTTGATCTTCTTCTTTGACCAGAGTTTCATATGCGGCGCATGGTAGAATTCCATGCGGCGCATTCTTCAAAGTCAGGGGTCTTCAAATTCATCTAAGTATGATATTGCGGTGTATCTGTTGAGTGAGATACGGCGCATCTTCTGGGTTTCAGTAGACTTTTGACATCTTGCTAGTTTTGCTCCGTAATTAGTCCAAAATCGCCAAGTTTCACCTTTTACCTGTTTTTACCTGAGAATCACTAAAGTAAACATTAAAGCACCGATTCTCATACATAATAAGGTAAAACAAGTTAAATAAACAGGATAAATGATGCTAATAAAATGTACTTATTTGAGTTCATCAACATTCTAATCTAACGAAAGGGGGTTCAGCCTGAGAGACTGGCACAGTTTGGTTTTATTAAACAGTAAATTAAAGCTAATGAGCACGAATCAGCGAATAGCAAACACGTACACAGATAGATAATAGAAGCAGAAGAAGGCCTGCCCTGATAGTTAAGTAGCTTGTCACTTGTTTTATTGCTAGTCCTATATGAAGCGTATCGTTATCTAATCTGTCTCGTTGGATCTCATTATATCGGCGAGTAAACCTTTAATGATCATGATAACGCTCAAAGTTAACATGTTTTTAGAAGCGTTATTGTTGGTTTTTCGTATGGAAATTGGTCATATTTGTATACATTTGTTACTTAATCGTGGAAAAGTGTTTAAGAAGAAGCATGAACAACTGATGGTTGACTAGCAGATGCTTCCTCAGTAGAAATAGAAGACACACCCTTTGTTTCAGCAGATGGTAAACTGACAGAAGATTGTACACCATCAGCAGTTTGCACACCATCAGCAGTAGAGTCAACAATCTTGGATCTTTTGGCAGTAGGAGCTTCTAGAACATCAGCAATCCTTTTTACTTGAGAAGCTGGTTTAATTTGCTTCATTATCAAATTATACAGCCTTATCAGCTCAGAATCAGGTAGATTCCAGACTTGCTTCTTCTTCAAACCAGAAGTGTATAGAGCAACACTTTGGTTGTAAACCACATTCCTCATATAAGTCCTCCTCTCTGCTTCAGTAAATGGTTTTTCTCTTTAGTAGATGTAATGAGTATCACTTGTATTCCACTTCAGTAGAAACAGAAGTAATCAGTTGTATATACTTCAGTAGAAACAATGAACATCACTTTTGTCCTTCTTCAGTAGAAACAATAACTTCTTCAGTAGTAACCATAACTTCAAGTTACTAGACCTTGTTCCAAACAATCCAAACTAGCAACTGCACAGACCTGTAAGCTGTGAAACAAACACAGAAAAGCAAACCAAACAAACAAACTAATATGCTAAGAAACACATTAGATGGTTAGTGTTAGAAATCTAAAATTATACAAGATTTACAACAACATTCAATCCTCCCCTGAGGCATATGCCTCCCCTTAAACATTGCATTTAGGGGTTAACCATCCCAATGTGGACAACTAAGTGTTGAAACCTAGGTCCTTCAAAAGCTTTAGTCAATAAATCTGCCACATTTTTATCTGTGTGAATCTTAACCACATTTATCAAATGTTTTTCATATGCATCTCTTATAAAGTGGTGTCTTATCTCAATATGCTTTGTTCTATTGTGAAAAACAAGATTTTTAACAATGCATATGGTACTCTGATTATCAATAAAGATTGTGGTATTCATGAAATTAAACCCATAATCCAGCAACTGATTTGTATCCAAAGTACCTGCCCACAACAATTGGCAGCAGCAACATACTCTGCTTTAGTAGATGAGGTAGCAACAATAGTTTGTTTCTTGCATTGCCAAGAAATCAATCTTCTCCCAAGAAATTGGCAACCTCCAGTTGTGGACCTTCTATACAAATTTGCACCAGCATAGTCACTATCGCTATAGGCTTCCAACTTGAAAGGGGACTCTCTTGGGTACCAAAGACCTAGATGAGGCTGGTGATAACGCTCAAAGTTAACATGTTTTTAGAAGCGTTATTGTTGGTTTTTCATATAGAAATTGGTCATATTTGTATACATTTGTTACTTAATCGTGGAAAAGTGTTTATACATGCAAATATAGCCAAAAGCAGTGAAAAGACGCTTAAAAGTGAAGAAATGAAGTGATCATGCTTGTTGGGGAAAGATTCGAATGGAAGA
>LBNU01015401.1:24971-36441 GCA_014162995.1 Artemisia annua
CTATAAACTTTAAATGATATGCATTATCTTTTCCTAATATAATTCATGCATATCCTAACTACATTACATAATACGCGGTTTAACTATATCCGCAGAAACTAAATATGCTGAAACTATGTCTTCAGCAGTATCACATCTTCAGCAGAATCTGTTCCTTCAGCAAATTCCTTCAGCAGTAACCATCAGCAGAATTCTCACTTAGCAGAATTCCCAACAACTATTCCAAATTCAACATTAAAGGAATTCATGTTAATGGTGTTTGGTGTGAGTCCCCAAGCTGTATCAAACAGGCGGCTTTAGACCATTTCTCTTCTAGGTTCAAAGAGAATGATTCTCCCAGGCCTACGTTCAGCAGCCCCTTATTTCGTAAGCTTTCTCCTTCTGATTCAATATATTTGGATTATGATATTACTATGGAGGAGGTTAAGGAGGCTGGTTGGGGTTGTTCCAGCTCAAAGGCCCCGGCCCCTGATGGGTTCAACTTTAACTTTATAAAATCTTATTGGGAGATTATTAAACAAGATTTTTGGGATTGCATTAAATATTTTGAATTGGCAGGTAAAATTGCCAATGGGTGTAACCCGTCCTTTATTGTTTTAGCCCCCAAAAAAGGTGATCCCCTTGGTTTTTCGGACTATCACCCGATTAGTCTTATTGGTTGTGTATACAAGGTGTTATCTAAGATTCTCTCCAACCAGCTAGCGTAGGTTATTGCTTCTTTTATTAGCTGAATCAATCAGCCTTTATTGCGGGTAGGCAAATCCTTGATGGAAACCTTATTGCTAATGAAGTTATTAGAATGGCCTCCATTGAGAACCTTAAATTGCTTCTCTTCAAAATTGATTTCGAGAAAGCTTTCGATAGTGTCAATTGGAATTTCCTTCTCGATATTATGAGTCAAATGGGATTCAATTTAAAATGGAGAAACTGGATTTCCTCTTGCCTCTCGTCGGCATCCATCTCGTTTTTAATCAATGGTTCGCCCTCAAAGGAGTTTAAGCTGGAACGAGGTCTCCGTCAAGGAGATCCTCTTTCCCCATTTCTCTTTCTTATTATGGCGGAAGCTCTTCAAATTACTATCTTGGAAGCTTGTAATAAGGGTTTTTACAAGGGTGTTTATCTTGCGAATAATAGATCTAATATCTCTCTCTTGCAATACGCAGATGATGCCTTTTTCTTTGGTGATTGGTCGAGGCTTAACGCTTTGAATCTTATTCATATTTTTAAAATTTTTGAATTAGCTTCGGGTCTTAAGGTAAACATTGCCAATAGTAGGCTTCTCGGTGTTGGGGTGCCTATTAATGATGTTGGGCTTATGGCCTCATCCCTTGGTTGTGCTCATGACTCCCTTCCTTTTACCTATCTCGGTCTTCCAGTTGGCAAAAAGATGCGTGCATGTGATGGTTGGAATGCAATTATTAGCCGGTTTAGAGATAGGCTCTCATCATGGAAAGCTAAATCACTTTCAATTGGTGGTCGTCTCACCCTTGTCAAATCCGTTCTGGGAAGCCTCCCTATTTATTATTTGTCTTTATTTAAGGCGCCTCAAAAGGTTATAAGCATCTTGGAAGCTATTAGATGTAGGTTCTTTTGGGGCTTTAAAGATGTTGAGCGTGGTATTAGTTGGGTCAAATGGAACACCATTCTTCTTGATAGGGGTAAAGGAGGCTTAGGAGTTGGTAGTCTCTTCGCACAAAACCTTGGCCTTCTTGGGAAGTGGAAATGGAGGTTTCTCATCGAAAAAAATGCCCTTTGGCAGAAGGTTATCAATGAATTTTATGGTAATGATGGAGGGTTTGGTTCTCCGCCTAACTCTTGTCATGTTGGAGGCCTTTGGCATGACATTATTAAGGCGACTTCTTCCATTGGTAATAATGATAGTTCCTTTAATTCATCCTTCATTTTTAAAGTCTCGACCGGGTCCAACACTCTCTTTTGGCATGACCATTGGTGTAGTGATGGGGTTCATTTAATTGATGCCTTCCCAAGATTATATGCCCTTGAGAATGTTAAAGATTGTAAAGTGATGGACCGTTGGAGTTTTGCTAATGATGTGTGGGGTGGGAATTGGTCGTAGCGCGTGCCACCTCGTGGTAGAGCTATTGATGAGCTCTCTTCACTTATCTTGCTGATTGGTGACCTTTCCCTAGACTCGAATGGAACTGACAAGTGGATGTGGACCGGTGATGCTTCAGGTAAGTTTAAAGTTAATTCTCTTACCAAGTCAATCCAAAATATTGCTCTTGGCGACTCCGCTGTTGGTTACCATCATTTCTGGAATCCTTGGATTCCTCGAAAGGTAAATATGTGTGTGTGTGTGTGTGTGTGTGGAGATCTTCTTTTAATAGGCTTCCCACCCGCGGTAATCTTGCTAGACGGGGTGTGGATATTTCTTTGAGTTTGTGCCCTCTTTGTGACAACGCCACTGAGGAAATTGAGCATTGCATTATAAATTGCCCCCGCGCTATTGCCATATGGAGAAAAGTGTGGAGTTGGTGGTGTGTGAATCCACCCTTATCCTTCCCATCATTTACAATCTCTGATATCGCTTCTAATAGGATTCAGGCGCTTGGTTGTGACCACCTAAGACAAGTCCTTCATGGTGTTTTCTCTATTACTGTTTGGGCTCTTTGGAAGTGGGGGAATAGTATTGTCAATGCTATTTCAAACGCGGTTACTAGCATACGGGAAGAAGATATTTTCCTCTCGATACAAATGCTGTCAAAGTTATGGATTTCTGCGCGCTGCAAATCGCATACTGCTAACTGGAACATTTGGGTCTCAAAGCCTTTTGATTTATTCAAGCCTCCTGATGTTTAGTTTTCTTGGTTAAGTTCTGTTTGGCTGGTTTCCTCAAGCATGGTTGGTTTTGTTTCTTACTTTGGCTTTGCTTCTTGGGTTGCCCCTGTGGCTTTTGTTCCTGTACTTTATTTTTTGCCTCCTCATTGGATGTTTCTTTTATTTATTTATAGCTTTTAAAAAAAAACAAAACAAAAACAAAAAAACAAAACAAAACTAACAACTTGAAATATATTTAGTTAAACATATTAAGCGGATCATAATTGGGTCATACCTGTTATGCATGTGTGAAGATAGAGTTGAGTTTCTTGAAACAATTAATAAATGCATGATGTTTGCATAGAGGCGATGCCAACTCTATAAACTAAATAGGTCAACACAAATTCGACTCGATTGCCACCCCTAAATTCGTTCTTAACATAATCTCCAAACTTTGGATACAAAATGTAAGACACAAAAATTTTAGGGACATCAAAATAAATATCAAAATCTCCTACCAAAACCGGCAATTAGGTGCATCGGTAGCAATCACATCCCCCAAGTCTCACGTGATGTCAATTTCAGAAAGATATTTTTCTTTGAAATAGATTGCTATTTTCTATTACTAGTCAAAATCCATAATAAAATATACTTGGATTGCACGTTTATTCAGAAACGCAATCCTGTAAAAAAGAAAAAAGAGATTGCATATTTGACTATTTGTGAAAGAATAACCACGTGAGAGTGTTAGGTGTAAATAAAATACGTAGATACTTAAAAGAATAAAAAATAACAAATAAAAATAAAATAACTTGTTATCTTATTACTAAATGCATTTTTCAAATTGCACAAATTTAAGAAATTCATACTACATACCTTTTTTTAGGACAACCTAAAATAGAAAAATAAACTTTTATTTTGGGGAAAAAAATATTAATAGGAGTTGTCATGGTGTTTTAAAGCAGAACTCAAGAAGTTGCGATAAAACTGCTTTCTAGTCTTATTCGCATTGTTAAAACATAACACTGAACTATATACTTTTTATTAATAATAATATATTGGTGTCACCAAAACTAGAGATATAAATGAGTTGAGCCTGAGCTCGAGCTCGTGTGGTACTAGAAAAGCTTGAGCTCAGCTCATTTTAAGCCTTCATTGTAAAGCTCGAGCTTGATTCGCGTGTTGTCACTGAAACTTGAGCTCAGCTCGCTTATGAGAAATATTTATTTTTGCTTTTTAAAAATTAAATTTTTAAAAATTGTTGAGAATAAAATGTTAATTCCTGTCTGTTTTAAAAGTAAGAACTATTTGTAATACAAGAATGCATCTCAATTGCTTAATTATCTCAAAAACTTAGATAATATAATTCAATTATATTTATATACATTCTATATGTAAAAACTTTTTTTAGGCTCGAGAGCCTAATCGATCTCGATATTTAAAACTCGGGTTTGAGCTTGTAACTGAACGGACTTTATGTTAAACTCAAGATCAGGCTCAGCTTGTTTCCAGCTTTCAGCTAGCCGGTCTCGAGTTGCTTGTTTGCACACCTATCAAAAACTAAAATATAATTTTATTAGTTTTTACATAAATTGAAACCACATTAAATTTATTAAAACTAATTATGCATACATAGACTAACTTTGCAATGTTTTTTAAAACTACACACAAAATACGTAAAAGAACCACACGTAGAATCGTGCAAATCAAAGAGAAAAAAATCCAGTTGTAAAAGAACCCTACGTTTGTTTAATCTTTCCTACAATACACTAGTATATTACTCAATGCTTTTGAATTTTGATACGTTTGTTCCATCATGTAGGTGCTTTTTACCTTCTAAAAATAACTCAAGCCTCATGAAAAATGAAAATGGAGAGATTTCTTTGATTCACGAAATCTTTACGCTATTTGACCATAAGCACCTAACCAACTAGCATTTCATATATTTAAAAGAGAAATGCTATGTAAAAAAAAACTTAGTTTATTGTAAAAAAAAAAACTTTGTTTATTGATACAATTCAAACTTATACATCATAAACATTATATTCAAAATGTCGACGTCACCACATGAACCTTGTCACTAGCCTTTGACGTTTGATTTGTTCCAGAAACTAATTAGGGAAAAACACCCATTCGGTTATTCAATTTCCACTTTAACATCACTTTCATACCCAGATATTTAATAATCTCTTAAATATATATCAAGACACTTTAAAAACAATAATATATGATATCTACTTCCTATGTTTAGTATAAACCGATAACTTTTAAAATAAACAAAAGAATTGTTTGTTTATTGTTCAATGAGCACTTGCTATGTTTGTTCCAGATTGTTTACAATACATATTTGAAATGAAAATGACAACCAAATGAGACAGCAGCCTCGTGGCATGAAAATTACAAAATGGTGCCTTTGGCCGACTAGTCACAGTTCTGATTCATGCTCATGTGTACATACTTGAGGTAGAAGATATGCATATGCAATTATGCATACATCAAAATCGGCATCACTAACGTAAAAGCAATTATTCTTTTATGTTTTAAAGTTTAAGGTTAAGTACATATTTTCTTAAAATTTTATTTAAAGATAGGGTTTTGCTAACAATATTAACATTAAGTTTCGAAATTTCTAATTAGACAAAGCACAATGTCTAAACAAAATCATTCAAAATTACTATCCATCTCCTATAATTTCTCACACACAAATTTAATTCACTTTTCTTATTGGTCATTTTAGCGAAAAATACGAAGCATGTTCTCAATATGTCTTAATATTATAAAATTTTATGAAAAGTTTGTTTTTATCGACAATAATAAAAATTGTTGTTAGCATTTTTCTAAAAGATGTATACGTTTTCAAAGTGTGTTAAAAAGTTCATATCCTCTAATAAATTCTTTGTCCGCCATTGATGCTTCCATCAATTTGCACACTGCCTTGACAATTGACATTTCAATTTATTTTCGTTCAATATAAATGATATACCACATTGATTCCACAAACTAATTAGATTAAAAACATCCAATTGGTTATTTGATTTGCAGTTTAACATCCCTTTCATATTAAGATAATTGATAATATATTAAATATAGAGTTAGGATCAAATAAGAAGAACAATTAAAATGTGAAGGATAAAAAGTAACAACAATCGCACATTTCATATGCATCTCCCCTTAAAATTTTTCCTCTTATTTGAAATGCGTGACTAAAAATCCTTCTTATTATTCTCATTTTAGTTTTTCTTCTCACTTGATCTCTTCTCCTTAAAATATATATCAACACACTTTATAATCGACATGCATAAAATGTGATATCCAGCCTAATGTTGATATTCGCCCATAACTGTTATCTACAAGATATAATAACTAATCTTTACTACTTATAAAAAGTTAATATCTTTTCTTAAATTTTTGAAACTTAAATTAATGTAATTTGTCTTTAAGTACCTTTTAAACTTGACAAATTAAATTATGTATTTTCTTGATCAATTTTAAATTTGTCAATTTTTTAAAACACACACTATATTAATTTAAAAAAAAACAAGCTTTGTATTTCAAAAAACACACGCTTTACATAAAGGGTCGAATCAGAATCATGATTTCACAAGTTTAATTAGTTTTTGAGTTTTGCTACAACCTCCTACTAAATCATCTTACAAATCCTCCTACACACACAACAATATTAAATAGTTTTTTTCACTCATTCTTTCTCTGCATCCAAATCATCAGTTCTAACAAGTGTCAGCATCCTATGAGTAGACATATTTGTAAGAGGTTTTAGTATGAGGTTTTAGCATTTTTGTTATTTTTTACTATACACTATCGTTTGTCACAAGTATTCATCAAGTTACAGTTAAGCGAATATTAAAGCACTTAATATGGTTTTATATGTACTAATGTAGGTAAAAACCACCAAGCCATTCACATTTTTTTACTCGTAAAAAATGTTTGATAACTGGCAATATTAATGACCCACTCGAAAAACGAACACCTTGTTAATTAACAAACGTGTCTTTGCATTCTCTATCGCATTCAAGTTTCCAAGCTACCCTTTCAATTATTTCAAACGCGATTTTAACAAAAGATTTGATGTCGACCGTCTAGAGTGGCATGGACACATATCACTTTTCTATTAATTCATTTGCAATAAATTCGTTTCTTTATTTAATTCCCTGTAGTAGGTTTGGCAGAAAACAATTGTATTTATATTTTAGGGTAAATTGCAAAAATAGTCCCTCAGGTTCCATATTTTCGCAAAAATGGGACCGAGACGAAAAGTAGCGCAAAAAAGCCACCCACGTTCCACATTTTCGCAAAATCGCCACCGAGTGGCCTTTTCCGTTACCTCCCGTTAGTTTTCCCGTCAGTCAAGGGTATAATCGCATGAAATCACGAATATACCTCTTTAACTTCAGATACAACCCTAATTGTTGGCGCCAAATCTTTACCAATGCATTTTCCTATTCGCTGCCTTTTAACGATACGTATAGATCCGTATAGTTCCGGTTAGATTTCATCGATTGTCCGTGCCTTTGAACGATACGGTAAGACACATTGCATTTTCCTCTTTAATTTCCTTCCTGTTTTGTGAGTTTTGTTAAAAGGTGTATTTGTTGTTAATGTTATGGATTTACAATTGTAGGTGGTCAGATGGGAAATGTGAAAGTAGTAGAGGTAGATAATGAAACAGAAGAACAGAGTGGCGGGAGTGATTCAGAGGATTTGGACTATAATCGAAATGATGATGAAGTGTTTGATGACGATGATCAGGTAATTGAAGATGTTCCCGTAAGTAAGTCTGATTTGCTATGCCATAAAGCCTGTGAAATTTAATTAGGTATACTTGTTTTTACGAAACATTATGCACTGCTTAGAGAGTATGCCCAAGAGTTGGTTAGTCAAAATCCAGGCACTACTGTTAGGATTGATGTACAGATAGAACCAAATCCAGCGAGTTCAACAAGAACTTTTAAAAGGGTGTGTGTGTGTTTGGGAGCTATGAAACAAGGTTTCAAAGCTTGTGGCAGAGAATTCTTAGGATTAGATGGATTCTCCATGTCAGTTCCTTTTCCAGGTCAATTACTAACAGCAGTTGGGATTGATGCAAACAATGGGATTTATCCAGTAGCATATGCTGTAGTTGATGCACTAAATAAGGCAACTTGGTGTTGGTTTTTGAAACTACTAGGAGAGGATCTTGGGATAGAAACCAACTGCAAGTTCACTTTCATTTCTGATAGGCAAAAGGTGCACATTTATATTCTATAATTAATAATGTGTTTTACGCACAATGAGAACATGTAAAGTTTTAACACCATCCATAACCTTACCTGTTCACAGAGATTGATACAAGCTGTTGCTAGTGTGTTTCCAAATGCTGCACACAGGTTTTGTGTTAAGCATATTCATGAGGAAATGAAGTCACATTTGAAAGGAGGTGTTTACAAGGACATGCTTTGGAAGGCTGCAAGAGCCACAACTGTTGTTCAATTCAACAAAGAGATGGATCATCTGAAGAATAACAATGCTGCAGCTTATGATTGGTTGCTGAAGATTCCAGCTGAACAATGGAGCCGATCACATTTTTCAGGTAATTCATTAAGTGGCACTGGACAAAAGCATACTGATAATTGATCATATATTAATACATAATGTGTGATTTGTTTAACAGGCAAAGCCCTATGTGGACTACTCTTAAACAACATATGTGAGGTGTTCAGTAGCCAGCTAAATGATGTCAGAGATAAATCCATCATCGTTTGTCTTGAATATATCAGGGAGTACTTGGTGAAGAGGATTGTGGTAGTTCAGCAAATAATAGAAAGGAGTGTTGGACAACTTACTCCTACTGTGCAAGCCATGGTTGATGCAAACAAAAAAGAAGCTACTGATTGTGTTGTTGAATGGATTGCAGGTTCGTTATATAAAGTATCTGTGCCTAACGAGGTTCATTGTGTTGCTAACATGGATAGGAAGGAGTGTGGTTGTAGGATGTGGGAGCTCACTGGAATACCGTGTAAACATGTTGTGGCTGCAATAAACTACATGAATGAGGATGGAAAAGGAGCTGGTGTACCTGAAGATTGGGTTCATGCTGCTTACAGCCTAGAAACATGGGCGCGTATGTACTCATTCAAGATCAATGGGTGTTCTGGCCGCAGATACTGGCCAAGAATTGAGTCTACAACAGTCATAATACCACCCAATCACAGACCTCAGGTTGACAGGCCAACTAAAAAGATGAAGTCAAATGATGAGCATGCACTTCCAACTTCTTCATGTGTTACCCACTGATCTTTGAACAATATGTTTGACGTTATTGTCTGTTGGATTCTATATTTGTTACCTTTCTTTAACTTGATTGTGTTTAGAACAATATGTTTAACATTATTGTCTGTTGGATTCTATATTTGTTATCTTTGTGTAACTTCATTGTGTTTAGAACAATATGTTTGAACCCATTGCAGTTGGAGTTTCAAAAGTCAAAAGTGCAAAAATGTTTATGTTTCTGATGTATTCTATGTTTGTTTGCATCAACCATGGCTTGCACCCATTGCAGTTGGACTTTCAAAAGTCAAACTTGCATTCAAGACTTATCAAAAAACATACTGCAAGAACATCATGTTTGCACCCAGTGCACTTAGACTTTCAAACGTCAAACTGCACATGTTGAATTGGAATCATGTGTTTTCACCCATTAATTACCAAACACAACCAAACACTTTTTAAGACTTTCACCCGTTTGACTTTCATGGCAGACATCACCTATCTAACATTTTGTGCATAACCAGCAAACATCACCTACCTAACATTTAAACATCACCTAGCTAACGGTTTGTGCATAAGCTGCAAACATCACCTACCTAACATATGAGTAACATAAACATTAAAAATTTCATTTATCAATATAGACATATCAGTAACATAAACGTTAGAAGTTTCATTGATCATAGTAGTTCACAACCATTAAAAATTTTAAACACATATCTAAACAAACACTTGTTTAGTAGTTTGCACCACTGCCCTCCGCATAAACCCTTTTCTTCTTTTTCTTCAATTCTTGTTCTCTCTTGTCCTTCATTTTATTCTTTTTTTTCAATTCTTGTTCTCTCTTGTCCTTCATATCCTTCAGATACTTAAACGCAACTTCAAGACGGGAAATCCTCTCCCCCAAATCATCAAACTTTGGTAAAACGGTATCCGCAGTCTCTTCCTTCTCCTCCTCCTCCTCATCATTATCCTCCTCATCATCATCACCCAAAAGCATCTCGTAGTAGCCATTTTGTTTCCTCAGCCAAGTCAGAATCTGTTTTCTGAACTTAGGAGGTATATGCTTATAAGAACCATGCTCCGCAATTGGTTCAGCACCATACCCTTCAAGAACTAAATCAAGTAGATAAGGGTTACTTAAAACTTTGTCCCATTCCTCTTCCTCGGTACCAATGTAGATACTCTTCCCTTTTCCATTGTTTGCCATCGTCGGTTGTTTTGATCGTTGGGATTGTGTGTGTTATGGTTGAATAAGCGGGATAAACATGAACTTTATAGTCCTATGCAATCGCTTGGGTTGCCGAGTTACACAAAAAAAGAGAGAAAGGTTANCCATTCCTCTTCCTCGGTACCAATGTAGATACTCTTCCCTTTTCCATTGTTTGCCATCGTCGGTTGTTTTGATCGTTGGGATTGTGTGTGTTATGGTTGAATAAGCGGGATAAACATGAACTTTATAGTCCTATGCAATCGCTTGGGTTGCCGAGTTACACAAAAAAAGAGAGAAAGGTTAATCGCTTCGGATGCCAAGTGTGCCTCCAAAATTAAGTTTTATAACTTTGCAAATTTGGCCATTGAAATAAAGTTGGGGCAGTCAAACGCGGGAAGTGAGTGAAATGGTGATTATACCCTTGACTGACGGGAAAACTAACGGGAGGTAACGGAAAAGACCACTCGGTGGCGATTTTGCGAAAATGTGGAACGTGGGTGGCTTTTTTGCGCTACTTTTTGTCTCGGTCCCATTTTTGCGAAAATGTGAAACCTGAGGAACTATTTTTGCAATTTACCCTATATTTTAACCTTTTTTTAGTATCACTTGGGAAATAATGTTTAAACCAGAAAAGTTGCACACTACTTATCAAACAAGATTTCTGCTAACTGTAATAAGAGCAAAACTCACGCATCAAGTGCCTAGACGATGTGCGGTCGTTAATACACCACCAACGGCAGCAGGGACATAGCTAGAATATTTGAGTGGGTGTTGCACAAAATAATAATAATAATAATAATAATAATAATAATAATAATAATAATAATAATAATAATAATAATAATAATAATAATAATAATAATAATAATAATAATAATAATAATAATAATAATAATATTTTCATTCTCCTCTTTTGGAGAACTTGAGAAAGATGCAGTAACCCTACTAAAGCGTATTTGACGATTCTCTATGACTCAAGATATTGGAGCACGGGCTGCGGTTCATATTTTTAATAGGATTAGTTTTGCTATTGCTAGAGGTGTGGGGGCCCAGTTGGTTTCTCGGCTCCCCACTAATTTCTTGTAAAATCCTATAAATTTTTAATAAAAGTGTTGGATTTATAATAATAATAATAATAATAATAATAATAATAATAATAATAATAATAATAATAATAATAATAATAATAATAATAATAATAATAATAATAATAAT
>LBNU01015401.1:36518-53354 GCA_014162995.1 Artemisia annua
CGTGGGGTCGGGGGGGGGGGGGGTTGAGTTTGTTAGTGTGCTTCATTGAACGGTCTTACAAGTGAAGGAGAGTCTTTTTATGTGTTGCGGATTGAAAAATAAAATAAAAATTTGTGGGCAAGCTTTTTTGCTACATGTTGTGAAGAAAAGAAAAGAGAAAAAAGATAACATAAAAGAGAAAGAGATTGCGGAGGTAAGAAAATACGTAGGGGTGGAAACGAGTCGAGTCCGAGAGCCTGTTAGAGCTCGAGTTTGGCTCGTTTAAGATTTATAAAGCTTAAGTTTGAACTTGTTCGAGCCTTGTTTATAGAGGCTCGAGCTTCACTCGTGGTATATTATAGAGGCTCGAGCTTGACTCATTTATACAATTTGACAATGAAAAAAAAATAAAGCTTGGCTCGAGCTTAGCTAGTAATATATCTATTTTGAGCTCGTTAATAAGCTTTTTATTGAGCTTGTTAATAAGCTCGCCTAAAATACAAACACATAACACTTATATATATTTAATACTTAAAATATTATAGTGTCGTTTAAGCTCGCGAACTCAATTGAGTTTTGTATGTAAAATTATAAGCTTAAAAAAATGAGTAATATTATTATCAGTGTTCTAAAAGGCGCGCCTTGGTGCCGCAAAGGCGCGAGGCGTCACCTCCACGCCACGCAATATGCCAAGGCGTCGTCTTAAGTTTTGGCATGAGATGAGGTGCGATAAGGTGTACTCGTATTTGAGACGTTTAGGGGATTTATCAGTAATTGGAATTTGGGCATCGTATTTGAGGTTTACTGGTATTTGGCGTTTTGGGGTTTACTAGTATTTGAAGAAGATTACAAATGTAAAGTATAACACTTTTTGTAAACTCGATGTATATGAAATAAGATATACTAATGAAATATAATATAAATTTATAAATCTATAAATACTTTTTGCCGCCTTAATTCACGCCTTAAAAACGTCATGCCGCCACGCCTCACGCTAAGGCTTGAGGCTTGACCATGCCGTCACGCCACGCCTCACGCTATTTATAACCTTGATTATTATACTAAAACATCTTTAAATGCGATTTTTTAAATAGTTGAATACTTAATTACAACTAAAACTACTGAATTTCTTCACTTTCACTTACTACACACTAATATATACATAAAAAGAATTGCATATACAACATTTGCTATGCATAGTCGCTATTATGCGCATATAATCGTCTAATAAATCGTAAATGCTATACATTATCATCGCTATTATGTACGGCTACTCGTTTTGTAAATATTAATTCGGGTAAGGATCTAGTGAGAAGAAAACTGAAAATGAGAAAAATAATAAATAACTATAATTGCATATTTGACATATTGACTTAAATTAAATGCATATGTATTTATTTAGATACATCACAGTTAGTTTCGAAAGTGATTAAAAAAATGTTTGAAAAACCAACTGACTTAGCTCACTTGACCACTTGAGTTCCTTCTGGAGCTTGGGGACGGGTTTTACCCGGGTTCAAGTCTCGCAAGTGGCAAAAATCCGGATTTTCCTCTTAGTGCGAAGCCGTGAGTTCCAGTGGTGTCCTTTCGCGGGTCTCTCCTAGAGGTTCGGGTCTTGGGGCATGCCCGTTTGGATGGTTTAACTCGGGGGTCAGATTTCAAGTGCAGTGTCATTCTTTAAAAAAAAAATAAAAAATAAAATAAATAAAAATGTTTGAAAACAAGAAAAAAAGTGGGCCCAACCCCACCTTTAACGGTTCATCTACACACGGACTCACTCCACATTTTATTTGTTTGTTATACATCCATCACACACCGTCTTCTTGAAAAATAAAATAAAATGAAGACACTAACCCTAGCCTTAGCAGCCGGAGCTTCAGCCGGGACGGCAATATCACACGGGTCTTCATTTGTAACAGATGCAAACGATATAGAATTCGGAGAAGCGATGTGGTTCGTTTACGCGGGAATATCGTGTTGTTTGGTGTTGTTTGCTGGTATTATGTCTGGTTTGACTCTAGGCCTTATGTCTTTGGGTTTAGTTGAGCTTGAGATCTTGCAAAGGAGTGGTTCTAATAGAGAGAAGAAACAAGCAGGTGGGCTTTTGACACGTGGCACAATTGAGCTATCTGATTGGGTGTTTTGGCTAAGCTTATATGATGGGTTTATGAGCTTATTGGTTTTCATGTGGGAGTGGGGGTGTTTGTTTCGCCTTATATAGTGGGCTTATGGGTTATTTGGTTTTTGGCTTATGTTTCATAAACTCACATTTTGTGGCTTATTTTGCAACTTTTTGGGTTATATAAGCTTTTTTTTTTGAACGGCAATTTGTGGCTACAGCCTACATGGCCGCTAGCCCAGAAGGCGTAGCAAGCCCACACAACCAAGTTGGGTCCAGCCCAGAAGGCAATGGCACCCTTCCCTTTACACACGCGAGAGGAAACCCCTGTCGCCCTAGACAAGACTCGAACTTGAGACCTTTCCTAGGAGGGTAAAACCTCCCCCCAAATTGGGTGGCCATCTGAGCTAGGCTCATTTGGTTGGTTATATAAGCTTATTATGACATAATAAATATATATATAAGCTGAAAAGTTTCAAAATAAGCCACAGAAAGCGAGCTTATGAAACATAAGTCTATAACCAAATAAGCCATAAGCCGGCTATATAAGCTGAAACAAACACCCAGCTTATATGATGGGCTTATGAGCTTATTAGTTTTCATGAGTCAAATAACTAAGTGTTATACTAGTGGGCTTATGAGATTATATAAGGGGTTTTTAATAAGCCTAAAAAATGTGGCTTTATTAAAGGGGGTTGAACTTATATATGCTTCATTACAAATTACTATGTTACCTTCAATTATATACTTAATCTAACATTTATATTTTTCAACCTATGTTCTTCTTAGTCATTTACCAACGTAAGCTAAACCAAACACTGGAGTAACTTATCAAACATAAGCTAATCCAAACACTCAACTTGGGTTTATGAACTTATGATAAAGCCAATTCGTAAGCTTAGCTAAGCACCCCCTAAATTTGGCTTATTGTATATATTATTGTTGGTATTAGTGTTTATTTATTATAGTTTTGTTTTACGATGTTATAGTATAGTGTACCTAACACGTAGTGTTATGTGTTAGGTAGGGTTTGATTTTTTTATTTTGTTGGTTAGGTTAATGAGGAGATACATAATATGAAAAGGTTGAATTCAGCATGTTTGCGATTGTGTATTAAAATGCTTTTTTCGCGTTTGGATGAAGGGGGTAAATAGTTTTGAGTGTTTGGATAGGAGAAAACTGGTGAGGAAGTGGTTTGGGAGTTGGTTATTGATATGCTTATCATTCCGATTAATATTAAGTCTTGAATTGTTAATTAAGTATAATTGCCATAGAGTCATACACTCAGCTGAAAGCAGTTGGAAATGTAAATACTAATGTCCTGCCTATGTTTTTGCTTATTTAAATAAATGCGGAATAAGTTTTAGTAAGCAACCCCAAACATATGTTAGAGATGCCATAGCGTGAAATTAGAACTTGTGTACTTCTAGGTTGTTTCGAGACCTCTGTATTGAAATGCACAAGAACTTGTTTAGTTGAATCACGTGTGAGGATTAACCTTTGCAGACTTGTAGCTCAAGCATGCAATTTATGTGATACTATGTTATTCATGTGTCACGAAGTATTATTCTTTAACAATAAGGATATTATTACTTTCGTTTTTTTGGTTGGATTTTTGGATCTGCGATTAATGACTGTAATTTGAATATCTGCTTTTCCTACAGCTGCTATCCTACCGGTTGTTCAAAAGCAACATCAGCTTCTTGTAACATTGCTTTTGTGTAATGCTGCAGCTATGGAGGTGAGACTAAAACTTATGTTCCTTCTATGTATGTCAGCATCTGTATGTTATATATCACTAGTGTTTATACAGTCTCCATTGAAATCGTTCACAGCAAGACACCCGTAGCATCCCTTGACAATATATACAATAGCTAGTTCCAAACATCATAAGATTTTTCTCAGTAGAATTAGGCGATTTGAAGGAAGTTCCTAAAATCATGGTAGTTAGACACAACATATTATCTGTTTTTTCACGTCATGCTGCAGGTTTGGTGAAATGGAATAATGGATATCTGAACAGTGAACTTTCTAATTAAATGCAAAACATATAGGCTTCATGTGTATTGTGAATTTGTGATGTTTATACCTATCTATATAAATATTCACTAAGTTATCATTCTAATTTGCCACAGGCTCTTCCTATTTACCTGGATAAGATTTTTCATCCAGCTGTCGCTGTAGTGTTGTCTGTGACCTTTGTACTTATTTTTGGAGAGGTATTCATTTATATATTACTGTAGTCCTTATAGCCACAATATGATGTTTACACGATCAAGACTAAAATTAATTTACCACACCAGGTAATTCCACAAGCAATATCAACAAGGTACGGACTTGCTGTGGGTGCCAATTTTGTTGGGCTTGTCAGAGTTTTAATGGTCGTTTGCTATCCTGTTGCTTATCCTGTTGGAAAGGTAATTTCATGCTAGTTGGTTTAATAGCTTATTTAGTGTTTCCTAAGATTTGTTACCTAAACATGAAGATATTTACACACAGTTTTACTACAAGCATCTCTGTTAAAAAGTTTCTATCTATCTGATTTGTTATACAGTCATATTTTAAGTAAGGGGGTGTTTGGGTCAGCTTATAATAGCTTATGCCATCTTAAACAGCCCGGAATTTGGAGGTTAAGCTTGTTAGGATATTTCACCCCTAAAAAACCCATACGCTTACCCAAACACCTGCATGAAGCTTAATGACCTTCTCAAAACATAATAGGCTATTAAACTCCTCAAATAAGCTTAGCCCAACTCCCCCGGAGTATTGAAATAAAATTTGTTTAGTCACCTTTAAGTTTTTCTATGACTAATGGAATAAAGGTTTGCTAGTATCTGATGACAGAGTTGAAATATTTGCAGGTATTAGATGCTCTAATAGGGCATGGTGATTCCCTGTTTCGGCGTGCCCAGTTAAAAGCCCTTGTCTCCATTCATGGCCAAGAGGTAAACATCCTTGATTGGTCGTTTGTTTGTGGCTCATATTCAAAAATTATTATATATCCCTAATTTCCTATTTATACTCACAAGTAAGAGATATAGTTGCAATTCTGTTTCAGTTTGTTTATTTTACTTAACTCGTTCTCTCCTTTTTGCTGTTTTCTCTTATAAAATCACGAATAGGCTGGTAAAGGGGGTGAACTTTCTCATGATGAGATTACCATCATAAACGGAGCACTTGATTTGACGGCAAAGGTATACTCTGCAGGAAATCTATCATTCTAAAATTTCTTTCACTCTTGTTTTATGTAGAAATGCAAGTTGTGTATAGAAAACTAGTAGTAAACAACTTGTTACAAATCATTCTTCTGAGCAATTTGGTTCTTGAATCTAGATATGTTTACCGTTATAAAAGTGTCTCCGTATTTTTTTTCTTTTTGGTTGATATCTTTGAATCTAAAAGGCTTGCGCCACTCATTGGTCTTACTCCACCTACAACAAGCCTCTTTTGATGGACCCCCAAAGTTGAGTTAGAAATGTAAACCATGATGAAGTACTACAGAAACACCCTAAATAGTTGCTCTTTGTTGTATTTGTCTACTGATGATGACTAACATATTGGAATCTTTGCAGACTGCAGAGGAAGCCATGACACCTATTGAATCAACATTCTCACTGGATGTCAACTCAAAACTGGAGTGGTGAGTTCTCCAGTGGATTTCTATCACTTATTGTTCCTTCCTATTTTATTTCAGTTTACAATTTTACATAGTGGCCAAGTGCTATAGGCTTCCAGGTGCAAATATTTGCAGTATGATTTATATTAGATTGTTTCGAATTTATCTTATTCTTATCATATAGTAGGCTGTATAATTAGAACACGATGTCTTCTTAAGCTATTGCCGAAAAAGCACCATGATATTTCTTGGGTATTTCGAACACACACTCTAGATACACATTATTTGTAGGTCACTTTAGTATCACCATCTACTATTAAGCTCTCTAATCTTAATCAGTTAATGACAATTCTTAGTACCATACTTATTATATACAATCCATGCATGACAACTTATTAGAGGGATGTCTTTCTGAAGCAGTCTCTCTACCCTTAGGTAGGAGTATTATCGACTGTCTACATCATACCTCCCCGTACCCCGCACAATAGTGGGATTGGGTGTTGTTTTATGTTGTGGTTGTTGATATTTATTGGGTACTCCATTGTCTTTTCAAATAAGTTGCACTTACATAACTAGTCTCTTATATAAACAAATGAGGTTATTCCCTGTTTAAGTTACCAGGGAAAGCGAGTCTTTTGACTCAGATGCATGTGGCCTAATTGGGGTAGCCCCCTGACCATTTCCGACCCTTTCCCTAGCCACCGCCCACCCCCAGATGTGTACCATTGAGGCTTGAACCCTACACCTCTTGTGAGAGGACATCAGGTGCCTTACTACTAGGCTACTTTCGTGGTGATAAATAATAGTCTCTTATATATGGCAATATATTCTTCACCTCTTATTTGTATTCCTTTTTTGTTGCTCTGCAATATTTGTCTGCAACACTGATTGATACATCATGCAGGGAAGCATTTGGTAAAATTCTTGCTAAAGGACATAGCCGTGTTCCTGTCTATTCTGGGAACCCGAAAAACATCATCGGACTCCTACTGGTATGCTTAGGAAAATTAAGATAGTTGTCAGACTTATTTACTTCTAAACTCTCTATTAGAATCAGTTTGTGTAAATTGGGTTTCTTTTTGTATTTTCAACTAGTAGGTGAAAAGTCTTCTTACAGTTAGACCCGAAACAGAGACTCCAGTTAGTGCTGTTTCTATCAGAAAAATCCCCAGGTAACTGTGTTATATGTACTCGAGTATCTTTAGGACTCAGTTTCATGTTTTCATAATCATGAAATTTCATTCATTTTTAAGTAAAATACATAAACGTCCTTGTGGTTTGGTCCCTTAAGTATGTAATGAATCTCACATTTGTTCCTTCAAGTATGTTCAATTATAATCCGTAAAGGCAAGGCTAGAGGACGAGGGACCAAATAAAGTAAACATTAATTCTTGGGACCATATCCATTACTATATCGCCAGGGTCCAATTCAATAATTTTGTACCATACCATAGTGACCACTTGTGTAAATAACTTCTCATATTATAATGTTATGTTTCAGGGTACCAGCGGATATGCCATTGTATGACATTCTTAATGAGTTTCAAAAAGGTGGCAGTCATATGGCGGCTGTAGTTAAAGTTGAAAAGAAGGACCATCCGCCTGCTAATGATAATGATCAAAAGCCTGCTACTCTTAGTTTGCAAAAAATAGCTGCAAAAAAGGCAAATGGATATTCAGATGTAAATGAACCATTGTTGCCAAAGCTTGAAGAAGAATCGGATTATGTAATCAATATTGACAAGACTTCAAAGACGAATGTGCAACATACAGATGATGTTGAAGATGGTGAAGTCATTGGCATCATTACCCTTGAAGATGTTTTCGAAGAGCTTCTACAAGTAAATTAAACGGTCTTTTTTTTTAATTCACTGAGGTGGTTTTGACCCTTTTGACATAAGAATGGGTCAAACGGGCGGAATCTTGAGTCACCTGTTTTGACCTCTTATTTAACCTTCCCATCTTGCCACCTCAGTAATTATTTTGGCTCAAAATTTATCACAAATCGATGTTTACATACCAAAGTGCTAATTAATTTTCATAACTGATGCAGGAGGAAATTGTTGATGAAACTGATGTATATATAGACGTACATAAAAGGTGCGATTCTTTATGTGTGCATCTTAGCTCAGTCGTTGCTTTGACATTTTCTGTCAATGTATTCATTTCTCCCACCTTGCTTGAAATAACTTAACGAAATGTTGCAGAATACGCGTAGCTGCAGCAGCTGCTGCTTCATTTGTAGCCCGTGCGCCTTCAGCTAGAAGGCTAACTGTTCAAAGGCCCACAGTACGTTAAATTTTTCTTGCCATCAACTTTAGTTTTGTTCTATATGTGATGAAGTTGATATAATTTCCCCACTCTATGTGGTTTACATATCATACAAGACATGTCTCATTTTTCAGGATGTAGGGCGGCTATTTACTTAGGAATGAGTTGATTAAATTGTGGTTTTTCTCAGATGGGCTTAATAAACTTTTCTTAGAGCTGAAAGGGAGTGGAATAGTTGAAAGTCACACTAAGTCATTATTTTAGTTCTTAAAACCTCCTAAATTGTCAATAAACTGTTTATACATGTGGACAAAGAGTGTTTGCTGGTCAATACGACCTAGCCAGGCCTGA
This sequence comes from Artemisia annua, assembly GCA_014162995.1. Lineage (NCBI taxonomy): Eukaryota > Viridiplantae > Streptophyta > Magnoliopsida > Asterales > Asteraceae > Artemisia > Artemisia annua. The sequence goes on from LBNU01015401.1 coordinate 44,855, forward strand.
TTTGTTTGAATCGGAACCTGCTTAAGTTATGCAGTTTCAATTCATCTATGGTAATCCACAACAAGACTTTCTTTCTGAACGTTTAAGGTTCAACACAAATGTATTGTTTTCAAAGGGACTAGAACTGACGATTTTTATCAATTTATATGGAAATGGTTAGTTACGGGTCATGTTTGATTACTAATGGGTCTAAGTTTCCTGATATGCATACAAGCCACCTGTTTTACCACCGATAATAATGACCCATCTCTTTTTCATACCTCTTTTTTTGCGCCAGAGATAATTCCGTAATTGTTAAAGTGATATCCCTATAGTTTGTATGTTGCAATTCATAGTGATTATTTTTGTGCTGATTATTTTTACAAGGGTGTCAAAGAAGACAAGGACAAATCGCCACAACAGTTGCACAACTAGAGCCGACCGAGTATGTATTACAGCGGTAGTATTAGATGGTTACTTACTAAAACAGTGTATTCGCCCTTTACCATGTAAAATTTTACTGCAATGGTTGTGCATGTTTACATGATAAACATGAAGGGGTACAAGTGAAATAGGTAAACACTTGAGAAGTTGAGAGCAATATTTTTCTGTTTTTAGTTTTACTAAGGTTTTGCAGGTTAACGACTACTGTACTTGCATTCTTCACTCGTTTGGTATGCTTTTTATGTGCCTTCCATGTTATAAAATTTGGTTTCTGAAATTGTAAATGCTATCCATAGATTAATAACTTTATTCCAATGGTACATTAATGACCTCAAAGTCTCAAATCAACCTTTGGATTAGGTAAGTCGAAATTAATCAAGTTGCATGTTTGGCTGCCGAAACTCCTTACAAATACATCAAAGTCACTTGACATGAAGTCTCATCAAAGTATTCATCTTTATACCATAATCAGAATTCAGAAGCTTTGTAAAGCTTCTAATATGACAATGGGCTAAAACTCAAACCTGTTCTTTCCAGTTTAATACTTATCACATCACTTGGTTTTCCTTTGGGGGCTCTTCTACTGCTTTCTTTTCCTTTAGGGGCTCTTCTGCTTTCTTTTCCTTCAGGGGCTCTTCTAATGCTTTCTCAATGTCATCCTGCATCCAAAAACTGCAGCAAGTCAACCCATGCAGTCAAAATTCCAATATACACAAAATGCAGAAATAAAGCTACACAAAAGACGGACTGGTATCAACTCAACGCGTGTTTGGGTCTAAAAGAGTTTTTTCGTATAAGTCAATATGCCGGGTTTAGGTTGGTTTGACCCGCAACACTTTTCTGTACTTTATTAAAAAACTGTATCTAGTAACCAAAATGAAGAAGGGACTAGCAAGCTGTGTGCATTTTGAATACACTTGTGATGATTTTGAACCTTTTCAACCCATATGACCAAATTAATTTTTAGGTAAATTCTTTTATTCTACCCGTCAGTGATAACACAAATTAGTTTTAGCTTAATGAATAGAAAACACCACCTTTATGAATAACCATACGGCAATACCTCAATGGTTGATGGTGTAGTCGTTGGCCTCATTCGACGTATTACTTTTCCATTCTTACTAACTAGAAACTTTGTGAAGTTCCATTTGATAGAAGTCCCCATAAATCCGCCACCGTTTGCTTTCAAGTACTTGTACAATGGCGATGCATTGCTCCCGTTTACTTTTACCTGTTTTATTAAACAACCATACATATTTAAACGACCGATAACATGAAGATAAAGTATAAATAAGCTAAATAAGCAAATGAGACTTTACTTTTCCAAAAATCGGGTATTCAGCCTGGAACCTCTGACAAACAAATTGCACAGTCTCTTCTATATCCCCAGGTTCTTGTTGAAGGAACTGATTGCATGGAAATGCTAATATCTCAAAACCTGATTCAAGTTTTTGCCTTAGATTTGTTAACCAAAACCTCTCATAATGTATATTTCCATTTCAAGAATCTTATCGCCTAGTTATCGGCACTAATGTACAACAGTAGAAATTATTCATGAATTTATACATATACCTTTATCCCGGTATTTTCTGTAAAGCTCGGTAAGTTGTGTATAGTTTGAATTCGTTAATGCACTGGTGCATCATCAACATTCACCAACAAAGATTGATCAGAAATCAAATCCAATTCATTAACAAAATTTCAATGAATGATGCTTTTTGCATACGTACCCAGACAATTCAGAGACGGACATACCTAAGGCGAGGGTATGCCCTCCGAAAATCATCCGTTGTGTAAAAAAAATAATATTTTAATAGTAGTTTAATACAAAGTTCATACTCTCTTTAGAATTTGGTGCTTAAAAATTGAGGTACAAACGATTCCCTCTTTTTTTTTTTGAAAGTGCATACCCTATAACCGATTTCTGCGCCACAACAATTAATGTTCATTTGTTTTGTTCAAGCCATTGCTCTTTGAATCTTTAAAAAAAACGGTTTTCAATCATATTTGGGTCATTTTATATCACAAAATGCTTCTAAAATTGATATTTTCTATACAAAAATGCAAGATTACAATGACCCAAATGAACACAATGTAATCTTTAATGAACAAAATATACAAAAAGTACGATAAAACATATAAACGAATACATTCGTATATTATGCAAAGAACTTGAAAAGGATAATATGAAATAACAACCATTTGGAAGCAACATTGACAATGAGCAAAACTTTGCCTTTGTACATGCTAAGATCAACATCTTGTCCTTTGCTATCCTACATTTGCAAAAAATATAAAAAATCAATATCAAAATCTTGATAAAAATTTCCAACATATGATTGATATTACCTTGACTGTGAAATCATGAACTGATTGGTCAGGAACAGATGAAGAAGCACCCATTTTTTAATTTCTAATGATTTTTTAGATACATGAAATGTATGATGGATCATTTTTGAGGATGAGAACTTTTCTAGATTTTTATTCAAGAATGAACGTCAACCTCAATTCTCTTTGTGAATGGAAAGATACCTTATTATGTTCCAAACTAATTCAAACATACACATTTTAAGGGAATTAATAGTTTTATTATTATTATTATTATTATTATTATTATTATTATTATTATTATTATTATTATTGTTATTGTTATTGTTATTGTTATCATCATCATCATCATCATCATCATCATCATTGTTATAGTTATTGTTATTATTGTTGTTATTATTATTATTATAATTATCATCATCATCATCATCATCATCATCATCATCATCATTATTATTATTATTATTTTATTTTATTTTATTTTTTTATTATTTTTTTATTTTTATTTTTTAAGGATATAGAAATTTGGCTTAGAATAACTGGCAGGCATATTTGGCAAATGTATGCACGTGTATACCATCTGAACATCATCCGTAGTGTACAAAATGAGAATTGGAATTTTTTTTTAGGTTTACCACTAAGTGCATACTCTTTAGTGATTTAAATAGAAGGCATTATTTTTGATAGATTTTGATATCCGCCACTACGTTAAAATATTGACTTGCACAGTTTTTACCCGGCCTAATATTTTACATAAAGGAAATTAAAAAATTGATAACCGTATGTAACACCCACAACATTTGAATAAGGTTCAACTCGAATTTTGACTAGATTTCACTTGTAGCTAGATTTCAAAGGAATGTATCATTAGAAAAACTCAACTAGATGTTTAAGAAATATTTGTGTTGGTGAAGTGTTATTTGCTATTTTCATAAATATTGTCTAAATTGTATGTTATAATTTAGATAGTAATCATATCAACTTCATCAGTTTTGGAATGATTATAGGTGGCCATATTAACATCCCTTTAAGAGTGTAAAATTCATGTTAAAACCATCGAACATAACTCAAAATAGATCAGCCATTATACTTATTTCAGGTATTGGTATCGGTAATAGCAAATAGTCGTATCTTGATCAAGTCTAGTTTGGTAGTTGTAGTCTATAGTTCCAATCCTGTCAAGCGATGTTTTTAGAACCAAATTGGCTCTAAACCAAGAGAGCACATTCCAAATTGAACTATAATTGTGGCCATTTGCCCCAAACCCTCGATCGACCATTTTCAAACTAAACTCCTAGTACGACCACATGACTAATACCCATCTAAACATTGCAAAATCAATGGACTAGTTAAGAAAAGAGAATCAGTACAACCTGTGTAAAAACTGACAATTTACCAAAGACCAACCTCAAGCAATGTTCAGCCATTTATTGCTAACTAAATGGAGTTAAAATTAAAACCATTATCGGATTTATAGTAATTTGACTTGATTATTAGATAAAATAAGTACGAAATTAAGATAAAAAAATTATTCTATATCACATCAAACAGTAAACAATCATCTGTGGAGCGTAGTATAAGAACATTCGCTACATAGCATAAGAACATACGCTACATAGATGTAAAACAATCATCTACAATGAGGCAATGTAAGGTCGCTATCAAGATGACGAGGAAACACAACTGAGACCAAACATATCATCTTTACCAAACTTTTTTACCCTCGTTTACTCCCTTTTATTTGTGTACTTTTCTTATAAATGTTAAATTCACGTACATCACCTCTTCTTACAGGCTCTAGGAAAAAATTGACAACATTTGATAAAAACTAACCATATTGTTTTGTCCATTCATCTCTTTTATTTATTTTTAATAACAACAACTTCTTTACTGTTATTAGGCTTAATTACTTTGGGTGTATATCTACTTAATTTGAGAGATTGTATAATAAGGTTTAACCCTGTTCACTCGGTTTTTATCAGACTTTGTACCAAACACAATAGTATTTTCGCTACCGGCATCATTTTCCCTCTCTTGAGAAAGACTCGACCTCTAGTCTTGTTTCATCTTTATTCCCTACTTTTTAGCATAATGTGATTTCATACATCATCCTTCCCGAGATTATTAAATGATATGAAAAAAGAAAATATTTTACCAAGAAAAGAAAATTAGAATAGTTTAAATGACAATGTCAATAAACATTTGATTTGCTATAAAAAATAAATATATAAATAAATAAAATTGATTTCAACTACATCTCCTTGGATGCACATGCGCTTGGAGCTTATATATAAAAACTAGTTACCAAAATAATCCTGTTTCATATCATATTTACGAAAACAAACTATTTTACAAAGTATTACCAAAATGACCCATGTGTCATAAGCCTGGACCACCAATATCAACCACTACGCGTGACTAGTACGGATTATAGTATTAAAATCAACCAACATATTACACAAACTCACACACATCTACTTTACTTAACCTATTTAATATTTTCTTCTTCTTTACTTGTTTTTTTACCTTTCTCACACATTCACCTTCTCCCACACTCAATCTCATCTCCAAATCCATACCAAACAACCCACTTCAATGGTTTCAGTTTCGTTAAAAATTAGTGATGAAAATGCTACTTTATTCATCCATTCAACATACACAAACAATGGCTCCTTTGCATCTCGTGTTTGTGTTTTCCTCACACTACTTTCATCTCTTACCCAATTACTTCATCTTCATCTAACCACTTATATTGCCTTCAATTGAAAGTAGCAACTTCATTTTGTGATTTTTGTAATATTAAGTCAAGCACACTCAGGTATAAATTTTTCATGTGCGCCCCATATTAAATAAAGGATTTATATTGACCAGCTTCTACAGGAAAAAGTTAGGCAGAGTGGGAAAGATTCGCATTTTAAAGGGACTCTAGAGGACTTTGAGGTCTTCATAAAAAGGGTACCATTGAAGGTCGATTGTTCAAAAACTATTAATGTATATAGAAATTGTTCTTGTCCTACCAGTGTGGTAGGTTTACGTTGGGTTGAACATGATGAACAATATGTATATATGGCATTTGAGATGATGGGTGGTACCTTAGCTAATTATATGAGAGAGAAGCGATTGTAAGTGGCAGTATCTCAAAGTTTTAGACCCATACAAGTTTTAAGGTATGCTAACAAACCCTTTTATTTTTGTTTATATAGTTCTATTTTGGTTTAAAAAAACTGTGAACTAAATTAACCACCAACCTGTATAAAAGAGTTCTTATAATATCGTAATGTTTTGTTTTTATTTTGTTAAGAAACCTAGTTCTCGGACTAATGCAGCTGCAAAAAAATGGAATAATTCATGGAAATGTTGCTCCTCAAAATGTGTTGAGTAGAAAGGGTAGAGGTAACAATAGTAGTATGATAACGCTTTGCGGGTTGGGGGAAAGTGAAAGAATTCCTGCAAAGCAAAAAGGTGGGATCAATTGAAAATTATATGTGCAATTTGGTAGCTTAGTTTTTCTTGATGTAGTTTGTTAACTGTTTTCTTTTTGTAACAGAGAGGACAAATTGCACGTACAATTTTCAATTTATCCCACCTTTTTTCTCTACAGGAATTCTTTCACTTTTCCCCAGCCCGCAAAGCGTTATCATACTACTATTGTTACCTCTACCCTTTCTGATTAGCACATTTTGAGGAGAAACATTGCCATGAATTATTCCATTTTTTTGCAGTTGCATTAGTCCGAGAACTAGGTTTCTTGACAAAATAAAAACAAAACATTACGATATTATAAGAACTCTTTTAAATAGGTTGGTGGTTAATTTATTTCATAGGTTTTTACCTAAATAGAACTATATAAACAAAAATAAAAGGGTTTGTTAGCATATCTCAAGACTTGTATGGGTCTAAATCTTTGAGATTCTGCCACGTACAATCGCTGCTCTCTCATATAATCAGCTAAGGTACCACCCATTGATGTGGTATTTTTGTAAGTACAATTTTCCAAAGAATATTCTTACGAATATTCTCGGGTCGTCTCGAGGAAAGTCTGACGGCGAGTGTGAACGTGTGTAAAGTGTGTGTGAAGTGAATAGTGATTTTTAGAGATTTGAATTTTAAAACTACAAATACGTACTAATAACGCGAGCTAAGGAAAAGGGGAGCAAATTACGCTCAAATAAAGGCAACAAAAACAAATCCCGGGCTAATCCCGAGATTTCTACAAATCAATTACAAATTACAAGTTACAAATTCAAATTTACAAACTAGAAGGACTAAAATTTTCAAATTTCTAAAACTATTTTAAAGTTTAAAAACTAAAATTAAAAACTAGAAAAGTCAAAGGACTGAAAATGTAATTTTTTTTTTAACTAATTTAAAGCTAAAATATAAAATTGAAAACTACAAGGACTGTTTTTGTGATTCTCTAAAGTTATTAACAAAAGAAAACTGTTTAGAAACTGTTTTAACTTTTTATTTAACTACAAGGACTAAACCTGCCAATTTCAAAATCGTTTTTATTTTATTTTTTTTTTTTCTTTTAACAGGACAGTCTCACAAGCCAACTTTAAGAGCTTGCCACAAGCTCATTTCTCAACCAAATTAAAAAATAAAACCTGTTTTGAAAAGCTCAGTAAGCAGAGATTACACTTTTAACAAAAGCCCTATCCCACTCTAACCAATTGATCAAGAAATTTGCTCTTGAACTTTTGCAAAAACACTGAGTTGAAGAACCTATGCTTGGAACAGATTTTAACTAATTTTTGCAATCCAATTTAACTAAGCTAATGTTAATGAAACAAATATAATCTACTAACACAAGAACTAGGCCAGGTTGACTATCCAAAAACACCATAACATCTCAGATTCAACTACAAATGATCTATCAAATCTCTCCATGAACTAAGTAGATTACCAGGCAGTGAACACTAATTGTCCAAGACAACTGACTATTTTTATGCAATTTCAGTTTGACCAAATCCAACTTCAACAAATCAGTACTAACCTAAGATGTATTTTAAGCAATGATCTAACACAAATTACTCAATCTCAACAAGGAATGTTCCATAACAACAAATCAGTATCAACAGAACTCTCACACACTAACAATTATGAAATTATAAAGCTAATTTTGACTTTTCTATAATATGCTACTGATTTTATGCAGAATTTTATCTAATATGAACTTAGGTGAACTAGTTGTGTATATACTACAGCAAGCTAACATCAAAAAACAGATCACTATGCTAACAAACAAACCAAACACTCCCTAACTGTCAAGTGACACCACAATTTGCAAAACTAAACACTAATTAACAATCCAAAACTCAATCTCAGCTCAGAATCAAACCTTAAACTAATTTAACAGCAAAATTCAACAATCAAAAACAAAATCTCAGATCACTAATCAACTCATATCAAGGCAGTAACTACTTTGAATTCATTTATAGCATAACAAATCAACTCTAAGTAAGCTACAATCCACTAAGTAGCAAGTAAAAGCAAATTAAAGAAAAATAGAATACTAACTATATATATAAATGGCAAAGGAGTTCTAAAAAAAACGTAAGACTTACAAATTGAAGCACTGACTGAAATAAGAGATCACTGGACCGAATACAAGGTCGTATCTCTTTGGATAGACTCAGAATGAACCACCAAAACATCTCTGCAACCAAATTCCACTGCCTGAACAACCCCAATCTCAATTCACCACTGTTGACTGATCAGATGATGAAAATCGATCCTTATCTCCTTT
>LBNU01015401.1:64873-99436 GCA_014162995.1 Artemisia annua
AGGTGACAGTTAACCTCAAAATTGGATATCTTAGCCGCGCCAAGAGGGTGCAACTGTGAAATGTGTATAGAGTAATACACAAGCACGTTGTTCAAGAAAACGCTGATGGGAAAGCGTATGTTTGCGTAATCAAAGAAACGCGTATACACCCCCACTTTTCCCGGCGGAAAATCCGCTATCGTATCGTTGGGACCCGGCAAACCCGGATACACCTCCAAAGGGATATAATAATCTGAGGCGAACCGTTGTAGTTCGTCCTCATTCATGTTCGAGTAGAAATCGCTCAACTGAACTACCATTTTTAAAGAAGAAACGCGCTCGCGGCTTACCTAAGTTTTTTTTCTTCTCTAATAAAAGCACAAAGGAGGCAAGGAGCACTAGGGTTTTTCTTCGTAAATGAAAGGGTAATTTACTGTGGTAATCACGGTAAAAGTGGGAGGAGACCTTATATAGTTTTCCTCCACCCACAGGATGACTGACACGTGTAACCCACTAACTATCATCATGTGGCTAAGAAATGAGACGGCCTGGACACGTGGACACCCTCCCCGTTTCCCGAGGTACATGAATCCCACCCTTTGTGACTACATACATCACACGTGTAGAATAGGCGGGATTTTTTGAATTCTTCCCGCGTACGCGTGGGAATAATTTGAAAGCGAATGGAGTCTAGCATCCGCATGCATGATCATGCGCACACTAGACTGGGGGGACATGATGACGTATAGTCTACACCGGGTCACGGACCCACTCGGTAAACAATACTGATGCGATAGCCCACAATGCGTGGGCCATAATGCATGTGAATACGTAGCTCTGGCCCACGAGGCCCAAAAGCCCAATACGTATTTATGGAACGGATTGATGATATCTTCTAAACTAGGAGGATATTTACCAAATATCTGATATAGGCGGACACGCCTTGGAGTAAGGAACAAGTAACCCTTATCGGTTACACGCCTATAAATAGAGGGGACCCTAACCCTCGCAAAGGTACGATTCAATACGCAATTCCAACTCCTAAACCCTAAATCTACGATTACTTACTCTCACGCCGGAGGATAATCGGGGGAAACAATCCCTCGATAAGCCTAACGGTGTTTCTTGTTTCTCTTAGTGCGCAGGTTCCAAAGCATTAAATATCCGAATTGGTACTCAAGCCAAGTCTTGCCAACTTTTGTATCAACACACATTATCCAAAGAGATGAGAACAATACGGTTTCAAAACACCTTAATTGAATAGGCTTGAACATAGCTCTTCTCCTTTGGCTTAAATTCCTAACGAAATCAATAATGTTTACCAATGAACAACCTCGAGAATGTTGAGGCAAACAAATCCCCACCATTGAAAAACATCACTCCATATTGTGTTTGAACAGTTGCAAGAGACCATCAGATGCTCTATGGTTTCCGTTTCTGAATCACAACACGGACATAAAATTGAATGTAATTCTATGTTTCTCAAATCAAGGTTAACTCTAGTGGCTAACCTGTCTCGAATGGCTCTCTACACCAAAATATCATAGGCGTTCAACCAATTCATTTTTTACGCCGAGCTAATCGAAGTCCCTCTTGGAGGAAGGAATTTTACCTGAATTACCAGAGATGGAAAAAGATGAGCAGGTCGGATCGTGTTCTGGTATCTCCGGATATTCTTGACTTTTGGCCTAAAATCCATGTCATGGCTTTGTTCGTATTTCACAGGTTCCATACTTTCCAGGATCGATATATATCAAACAAGCATCATGTAATCATCATTCAAGAATACATAAAAAGGAAACAAAGAGGATGGGTTGAACCCTTATTAATCTGATATGTGTAAAACTGAAAGGCTTAATTTGATTTACAGAATTCTGCCTATTTATACTAGATGAATCGATGCCTTCATACCAAAGAGACACATCGATTCATTGAGAAGTAAACGTCACAATTCTTCTTAACCGTTATAACCTAATTAACTGCCATATTTCCATCTAATGGGTTTGTTGGCCCTTGGCCCAAACCAGAAAAACTAGCAGGCCTTTATTTGACCCATAACTAAATGTGTACATATATTTATTTTGGCATACAGAGACATTACTCGGGTCCAACATTTCCCCCCTAATGTCGAGTAGCCAAAAGTCTTCCATCTGATTCTTGTTCGGCTTTAAGTGATGATGATAAAATCATCACTTCCTGATGTACTCGCATCGTCTTCATAGTCTTCTTAATGTTATAGTTTTTTAATTCCAGTGCCTTTCTCTTCAAGTGATGACCACATAGTCATCTTTTTCCGATGTGTTCCCTTCATCCACTCAATCACCATCCATGTTGCCTTCTCGAGTCTCTCCTACTTGAACATTCCTGAGTTCTTCATATGTGTTATTCTTCACAACTTGTAGCCCACTTGACCCAACGCCTTTTTGTGGGTTCCTTTCATAGCCAACCTTCTTGGTTCCATTCTTTACAAGTCCATCCTTGTACCGGGCCCTCAACGTTGTCTCGTAGTAACACTTAACCAACTCAATGTATCGCTTGTAACATTCCTTCAACTCTTCATCGTGTTTCTTGGTTAGACCATGTATTAACGCAACATCTTTCCACTTGTTTCCAAAAGAAACAACTAGATAGCCTCCCATGCTATCTACCATTTTGTAAAGACCTAACAAGTCGATCTTTACATATCCTATGATCGGTGGTAAGGTTCCCAACACATCCCGCCCAAGATATACCAAATAGAACCATTTAAACATATCTTCGAGCCTTTTACTAAGCACGCTCACCAATCCATCCACCCAAGTTGTCATCCATTTTGGTTTGTTCTTCACGAAAAACCTATTCTTCATCTAGATTGTCACACCCCGCCAAGGCGGAAACGCGAGTGTGTAACTTCATGGATATCATCACAACCTGGTGTCTAAATAGAGAAATACTACATGCACAAAAGATAGAGCAAAGTACAAGCACAAAGTGTTGTAACAATACCCCAAAAGAAAATAACCACATCAAACCTCCAAAGGTATCTTCAACAAAGTCAAACATATTCATAATCAAACATATAGATAATTCATCACGATGCAACTAAAGTCTCTTCTAGTTGCTTCCATCTATCTTATCCTTAGAATGCTCACCTGAAAATGATGCTTAAAACGTCAACATAATGTTGGTGAGATTCATAGGTTTAAGACACACATTCACACTCAAGGCAACCAGTTCACTGTGATTATAAAACATAGCTGGACAAATAAATATAGTTATCATATAAGCTAACATACAATCACACAACAAAAGGCAACCACTGGGACGGAACGTGTCCCCCGCTCCAATATTGGCATCAATTAGGTCGCTTGCGCGAGCAACAGGATAAGCATCCTCCCAATTGAATCACGTATATATCAACACAATCTTGGCATCAATTAGGTCGCATGCGCGAGCAACAGGATAAACATCCTCCCAATTGAATCACGTATATATCTACAACATAATAACGAGTAGGAGTATTACTCTCCAATTGGATACTCCCCCCCAATTGGACCACACAGCATTACCACACAACATTCATCACATAGCATTCATACGATAACATTATAAGTCCAAGCCTTTTTAAATCACACATAATCACAGTAACTCAAACCATTTAAGACAAGCATCATTCCCATCCCAAGTTTAAAACAAAGTAAAAAGTATGGGACTATGAACTCACCTCAACTTCGCAGCTTCCAACAAATAACAATCACAAATCTATACAACACAAATAAGCTCACGTTACACATGGTCAAGCTAAAAGCTATAACCCATGCAATACTCATATGATGGTTGTCTAAAGTTCATATGACCCATCATGGATCTCCTAGACTCCATACCAAACACCATCAACCATTAATGCTTACTAAATCCCTTGCACTTATAATTCCAGAAAACGCTGAATTTTGGGGTACATTCACCCACATAAAATAATAACCATTTAAGCTTAACAACTCACACCAAAAATTTACCATGGTCTCTCATAAGCATACAAGCTAATCCCAGAAGGCCATGGTCTAATAACACAAACAAATACCCATAAGAAAATCAAACTTGTCAACTATCCAGATTCGGATCTGAACGCACACCAAAAAGTTTTGATTAAAGAAAAATACTTCCACAACTTTTTATCATGAATACTTTTCGTGGGAGTCTAAGATAACCTAAAACTCAACTTTCCCAGAAGGGATAATCTTAATATCACTTTTTCACCCACAAATCACTATCAAACTTTTACCCAAATTTTGTCCCGGTTTAACAGCTTTAACACCTTATCTTGTAAAAATCAAAAGAGTAACTTCCCTACCTCGAAATCAATCGTGGTCGGACTTTCTGGAAAGCTCTTTCATTGAACTTCAGTTTAGACTAAAAATTAGTGATCTAACTCATTTCCATCTATTAAATATCTTCGTATCTTTACAGCCCTAATATTCTGTGCAAACCCTAACTTGAAAACTAACGCATTTTACGCTCAATTCTCTTAACCAATCATCATGATATTATTAACCAATGATCCCAACATGTTTAACATCATTAATTTACAGAAGTTTACAAACCCTAGATCCATCATAATTAATATTACATGAATTGAATTAATAATTAACCAATTATATGAAAACTAGTAACCAAATTATACCTTGATCTTGGTTTTAGCTTCAATAATAAAAACCCTAAGTTTTCTTGATCTTCTCCTCTCTTGGTCGATCATAATATGCAGGAAAAAGGGATTATGGGTTGTTGGGTTTGGTATATAAGGGTAGGGGTTGGGCTTGTTTGGGTTGGACTAGGATTCCTTAGCTTTAAATTGTATTTGGACTACAATTGGGTTTCCTTTTTCCCTAAAACACCCTATGGGCCGATTTTCCCCTCCTCCCATATTATTTTCTTTATTAAACTTAATTATTACACTCAAAACCTTATACTTTTCATATTTTATAAACTCCCAAAACAAAACCTAACGTCTTTCGCGATAAAACTTAACTTTTACGACAACCGGAAAAATAATCATTTTCAAAACAAAGTTTCCAAAAATAGATTTTCACTACTTTATGAAATTTAACCCACAAAAACAAAACACACATAACTCGCTTACGCTCATTAACTTGAACGAAGACTCGTTACGCAAAACCTCCAAAACACCAAAGAAAATCTCATAAGTCATTTCCACACCACTAAGGTGATCAAATGAACTTACTCACCATCAACTCTATTCAACCAAAAATGACATCTCACACCAAGGGATTTAGTTCCATAACTCACTTATATCACATATATCTCATATATAACTCATGATATACTATTCATACCACACATATATCACACAGAAACACCTAGTTCACACCAATCAAAGTTAAATGGGTTAAGACTACTAGTCAATCTATCCCGCTAAAATCACGGTTGTCACATAGATTATCCCGAAGTGCTTATTCTTGTCCTTTGTCAATTGAAGACTCTCACAGCCTTATTTCTTGCTTTCTGTCATAGCCCCTAGCCTATCACAATTACTCGTTCCAACAACATCATGTTGGTCTTCAACTTTGTCTTCCAAAATNCTATACCACATTATTCAAAGAGATGAGAACAAGACGGTTTATAAACACCTTAATTGAATAGGCTTGAACGTAGCTCTTCTCCTTTGGCTTAAATTCCTAACGAAATCAATAATGTTTACCAATGAACAACCTCGAGAATGAAAAACATAACTCCATATTGTGTTTGAACAGTTGCAAGACACCATTAGATGCTCTATGTTTTCCGTTTCTGAATCACAATACGGACATAAAATTGAATGCAATTCTATGTTTCTCAAATCAAGGTTAACTCTAGTGGCTAACCTGCCTCGAATGGCTCTCTACACCAAAATATCACAGTCGTTCAACCAATTCATTTTTGACGCCGAGCTAATCGAAGTCCCTCTTGGAGGAAGAAATTTTACCTTAATTACCAGAGATGGAAAAAGATGAGCAGGCTGGTTCGTGTTCTGGTATCTCCGGATATTCTTGACTTTTGGCCTAAAATCCATGTCACGGCTTTGTTCGTATTTCACAGGTTCCATACTTTCCAGGATCGATATATATCAAACAAGCATCATGTAATCATCATTCAAGAATACATAAAAAGGAAATAAAGAGGATGGGTTGAACCCTTATTAATCTGATATGTATAAAACTGAAAGGCTTAATTTGATTTACAGAATTCTGCCTATTTATACTAGATGAATCGATGCCTTCATACCAAAGAGACACATCGATTCATTGAGAAGTAAACGTCACAATTCTTCTTAACTGTTATAACCTAATTAACTGCCATATTTCCATCTAATGGGTTTGTTGGCCCTTGGCCCAAACCAGAAAAACTAACAGGCCTTTATTTGACCCATAACTAAATGTGTACATATATTTATTTTGGCATACAGAGACATTACTCGGGTCCAACATTTGCCCCCTAATGTCGAGTAGCCAAAAGTCTTCCATCTGATTCTTGTTCGGCTTTAAGTGATGATGATAAAATCATCACTTCATGATGTACTCGCATCTTCTTCATAGTCTTCTTAATGTTCTAGTTTTTTAATTCCAGCACCTTTCTCTTCAAGTGATGACCACTTAGTCATCTTTTTCCGATGTGTTCCCTTCATCCACTCAATCACCATCCATGTTGCCTTCTCGAGTCTCTCCTACTTGAACATTCCTGAGTTCTTCATATGTGTTATTCTTCACAACTTGTAGCCCACTTGACCCAACGCCTTCTTGTGGGTTCCTTTCATAGCCATCCTTCTTGGTTCCATTCTTTACAAGTCCATCCTTGTACCGGGCCCTCAACGTTGTCTCGTAGTAACACTTAACCAACTCAATGTATCGCTTGTAACATTCCTTCAACTCTTCATCGTGTTTCTTGGTTAGACCATGTATTAACGCAACATCTTTCCACTTGTTTCCAAAAGAAACACCTAGATAGCCTCCCATGCTATCTACCATTTTGTAAAGACCCAACAAGTCGATCTTTACACATCTTATGATCGGTGGTAAGGTTTCCAACACATCTCGCCCAAGATATACCAAATAGAACCATTTAAACATATCTTCGAGCCTTTTACTAAGCACGCTCACCAATCCATCCACCTAAGTTGTCATCCATTTTGGTTTGTTCTTCACGAAAAACCTATTCTTCATCTAGATTATCCCGAAGTGCTTATTCTTGTCCTTTGTCAATTGAAGACTCTCACAGCCTTATTTCTTGCTTTCTGTCACAGCCCCTAGCCTATCACAATTACTCGTTCCAACAACATCATGTTGGTCTTCAACTTTGTCTTCCAAACTGCCTTCATCAACTCTCTCGATTGACACTACAATTACTGGTTCTTCATCGAACCAAGGCCTCGCTGCTGCTGTGCTAGAATAGCACTTGATTATACCAATAATCCTCTTATAACAATTCTTTAACTCTTCTTCATAACCTTCGGTTAATCCATAATCAACAGCCACTTTCTTTCTCTTCAATTCTATGGCTGCCTTCTTGCGTTTGGTATGTTAAGTGATGAATGAACATGATTTGGTATGTTGTTTGATCCCTTCGGCTCTGATGCCATGTTCGTATTTCACAGGTTCCATACTTTCCAGGATCGATATATATCAAACAAGCATCATGTAATCATCATTCAAGAATACATAAAAAGGAAACAAAGAGGATGGGTTGAACCCTTATTAATGTGATATGTATAAAACTGAAAGGGTTAATTTGATTTACAGAATTCTACCTATTTATACTAGATGAATCGATGCCTTCATACCAAAGAGACACATCGATTCATTGAAAAGTAAACGTCACAATTCTTCTAAACCGTTATAACCTAAGTAACTGCCATATTTCCATCTAATGGGTTTGTTGGCCCTTGGCCCAAACCAGAAAAACTAACAGGCCTTTATTTGACCCATAACTAAATGTGTACATATATTTATTTTGGCATACAGAGACATTACTCGGGTCCAACAATCTTTGCCTAGGAGATATTCGGATCACTCCCCCTTATTGCTGGAAACACTGGTAACTTGGTTAACCGGAAATTTGTAGAGTTCGGTCGTCGGTTTTTCAGTTCGCTTGAAATATTTTCGAACACCCTGTTTGATTTATTTCTTTTTGGCACAGATTAAGCCATGTCATCATCATTTATCCAAACTAATGAATTGAATTAAGTTATATATGCTAAATTTTGCCAGTATATTTGAGAAGACAATTCAATTCGTACATATTGGGAAAAACTGACAAACACACTCAAGCTTCATATTATTCTTGGTTTTGATAATTTTACACAAGCTGGTTCTAGTAAAATGATAAATGCTCTTAATTTACATGAAACAGTGAAGAGGTGTGTGAGCTTTTCTGTTGGATATACAGAAAATACTATAAACAGTGAAAAGAAAGAAAGAAAGAAAGAAAGAAAGGCACAAGCTTCTTAAAAAAACTAATCAATCCAAATCTTAACTGAATACTATCCTATATATATATATATATATATATATATATATATATACATATATATATATATATATATATATATATNATACATATGTATATATACATACATATGTATATATACATACATATGTATATATATATATACATATATATATACATATATATATACATAGGTATATATATACATACATATGTATATATATACATATGTATATACATATATATGTATATATACATATGTATATATACATACATATGTATATATACATACATATGTATATATATATATGTATATATACATACATATATATATATACATATATATATATATATACATACATATGTATATATATATACATATATATATATACATACATATGTATATATACATATATATATATATATATATATGTATATATATATATATATATATATATATATATATATATATATATATATATATATATATATATATATATATATATATATATATATATATATATATATATATATATATATATATATATATATATATATATGTTGATGTTGATTTTTATGTGGTTTACAGATATTTATAAAATGATAGTATTACCCATGGAAGAAAAACAGAACTGATAATCAGGTTGAAAAAGTAGCTAGGGTGGTGATCGATGCTACTTCGTATACAGATTAGGCGACACAAACGACTCATGTATCTCACATCTGCATAGAGACACGTGCTCACGCGGGTACACCAATTTTCTCTATCTTTTCCTTTCCCTTTGTCATGTTTCATCTTTTTGAGATCGACTTCATAAAGAGCATGCGTACAACAATTAACATTATTTCCTAATTTATTGAGCATCAACAATTTCCGATTCCTCATTAAGTGCAGCGGCTTAAAAAAGGATATAGTATACTGATCTACCTGATAAGTTACCACAATCTTCCAAGATCCGTCTTTATTCATCTTCCACAATAAGATACACGTCTTACTAACATGATTCCGGTCATACTTAATACAAAAATGAAGGCACCCTTTTTGAACCATGAGAGTTGCATTATTTGAGACTGGTATATCATATTCATCCAAAGAAGGAGCTTTTATCTTTGTGAACTTTTCAGTGCTTGTGTCAAACTTTATAATTGTATGTTTTGTTGCATAACTACCTAGAAAATAGATATGTTCATTCAAATAGGTACTTTGCAACCAACTTATTAAATTCAAGTTGGTTGTATATGGAAGGGAGGCGAATACGTCGACTATTCTCCATGAGTCAGATTTCAACGAGTATATGTAAACATTGTCCCCTTTTAAACATAAAAGCTTGTAGTCATCTTCACAAGAGCTGTAAAACAATCCGAATGTACCCCCAAATATCTTGTAACAATACTCGTGAGAATCTGATTTAGACAAAGTCTTATAATTATTCAGCAAAGGATTCCATATAACTAAATCAGAGTATTGAGTATCAACAGTATAACTTATAATGCCAACACATACCAGTCCATTACAAGATGTTAGAAACTCAACATTTTGCCCCGGCTCCGAATGGTGGTCTGAAACGGCTGTAAGTTGAACCATTTTTAGGTGCTTCACAATCGATGGTACCAAACATGTGTGGTGTTGTTCTTGATAAGACAAAAAGTTTGGCGTTGTTTTGATGGTAGTCCTTGCCGTGGCTGTGCATCTTTCTGAACATGTCTGACGATAGAAACGAGTGCCATTGCTTGGAAACAGACATGAAGCGGAATACAGATTTGATTGGAAGCCTTGGTAGAATGTTGAACGATAATATGTCTTCATGTGGAAAAGAAATCGCCATTGTCAAGCTACCAATAATTAGGGTTGAGATGTATAAAGAAAATATCAAATGAGGGAAGGATACATCTTCCTTTTGCTTGTGTATGCATATTAAAATTAGAATTAGAATACTGTATTGGAATATAGCTAGGAATTAAAATTATGTTACGAAAAGTACGTAAAGAGAAATATGGAAGTTATCTTTAGCATATATCTAAGAATATAAATTCCGTTGTTACGATTATTATGTATGGATACAATTATGTTTTTATTATATCTTTGATTTTTTATTTTTCATTTTGTATTTTTGGAAGTTACATAACTTTTTTTAAAAAGTTGTCGTGATACATCTTTGATGTGGTAGTATTGTGAATATACTAAGATTAGAGGTTGATCGTAAAGTATAAGGCTACTTTTTACATGCTTTGTTATGATACGTGATGAATGAATATTGAATACTATTGATTAGTGTAGAACATTGCAGGCGGTTGCGGAGATGAGGTGCGCTGTTCTTTGCAGGATTGTAGCGTTGCATATCATACAAGATGCGCAAATGACCGTTTTGGTTTATTACGATCGCTGGAAAAATTTAAATGTCCTCAACATGTACAGTTTCTCCTTCTGTTAACTTGGTTTGCTTTGCTAAAGTTTGGATTGTAGACACATTGCTCGCTTTATCTCCATCTATTGTTATGACGGTTAGTCTATGCGGCCTTTAATTTTTACCATTTTAAGGTTACTAAACGATTAACAACTTAACATTTTTCAATAGGCATGTTATCATTGCAAAAAGAAATTACCCTCATGGCGGTGTGGAATATGTGATTTAGCATCACATGATAAGTGTGCAGCAGTTTCCGAGTACGTGGTCCATTCCAATGTGAGACCAGGGAAAATAAATTGTTGGAGGCATTCAAGTGATTCACCACCATTAAAGGTCCGTCACTTCCATCTTCAATAGTGTAATAATAAATGTGTTATTCATCTGAATGATTGATCTGAATGGATATATATATGCATTCATTAAATGTTTTTGGTAGCAATTTTGGTGATGCCAATCCATAGTTTTACGTATATCGAATTTGTAACTGGCTGATGTTATGATTAGTATCATGTGGGCAGTGGGCTTGAAAGTTGTTAATACTTCTGCATGATACATGCATTTAGGATGGCGATACTATTCTTAAAACTTTCATACTTCTTACATCCATGCAACGTTTACAAAAGAAGTATTTGCCTTATGATCAGATATCTCAAATACCCATAACTAATACACGGTTGTAATATTTTGTGTGCGTTATCACCCAATTACCTCATTGCAATCGTTAATGGCCAAATTAATAGCCAAGTTTTATGAAGAAAAAAAAACTAACCAACCCACTATATAATTCGTTCCATATTCTCTGATGCAGAGATAATATAGTAGAGAATGGTTAAGTGAAACTGATTGTAGTGTACTTTGTGCTGTAATGTACATGAAGAATCATCTTAAGGTTTTTTAATTACTTGATTGTCATTTTATTTAGTTGATTATACGCTGATGACAGTACTGATTTGTATTGTTGAATGTGCAGCATGCAGCTCCTGCCAGTAGCATAGAGGTGAGGTTTCGAACAATGTCCAAAATCTTGTTAGTTGTTTGCCAAATCACTTTAATGTGAAGAGATTTTTAGTTCCATTATTAGTTATAATTTTTTTCCAGATTTTAATCACATCTTCACTCGAATTATGAAACTTTTTTTTTTGGTGAAAAGGAGAACATATACTAACTTCCCAAATTTACAACAAATAGAGAAACAATGGTTATGGACATGCCCATGAACCAAAATACAACTAACATACACTAGTCTATAAAAACACCAAACTAGCACATATCGGGTACTGAATACAAGATCTCTGATGTTACTAAGATCATATATCTGATGAAGCATATAAATCACTAGACTGCTTCTTCATACAGTGCTTCCGAAGTTCACCTATATTTCACCCACAATAGTCACACAACTACAGTTCNATACAACCATATAACCATAGTACACCTTGGTTCATGTTTCTTAAGACGTTCAAGCACGTTACCACATAGAAGGTTGGCCAGTTTTCTTAAGCCTAACATCGATATCATTCAACTAAAACAAGAGACAATAGGAAACAAGAATTATAAGCTAAACCAATTAGATCTATTGAAGTGTCACACCTTTATTGATGACGATAGACACATACATCAACAAGGAATCAATAAGATCTAATTAATTATATACAAGTTTCACACAATCATAAGCAGACACAAGGTGAATTAGCAACACATAATCAATGAAGAGCAATTGATAATAATGATAATTGAATACATAGTATAGGATTGAATCGATAAACAAACCATTACAAGATGTTTATGGCATGATTAAGACCCTCTAAGTTGCTGGAAAAACACCTACCCTAACCCTAGAATCGGACTTAGGGTTTGGGGCTTACAAATAATGAAGTTATGATGTTATATTTATAGGCAATGTTTCTGTCGGCAAGGCTTGACGGCGTCACCTTATACACTTGACGGCGTCAACTTCCCTTTTTCACAAAATTGTAGATCTTTTCGTCCTCTTCGCGTGGCCTTTTGAATCACCCAAATCCGAGTTCGTATGAAGATTTTATGGCCAAAACAGTGACAGCTACTCCGCGCGCAAGTTATGATTGTCTTGATTAACTTGTGACGGTTCCACTTTGGTTTCTTCTCGTGCAAGAATTCTTTCTGACGTCGTCACTCTTTATCATCTGACGCCGTCAGGTTGAATCCTGACGCCGTCACTCTTTAAATTCCAAAATCCTATTCTGGCCCGTCAAGGAAAACCTTCATATCCACCTCTTTTGTCCTAGCTTGACGCCGTCACCTCACAAGCCGTGACGCCGTCAGGTACTGTTACAGTATAATTTGGAGACTTTGTCGTTTTCTTTACTTTTATGCTTCAAAAACGTCCAAAATGCTTCCTTTTCCAGATTTCTTCTCCAAAGTACCTAAAATGACAAAAGGAACGATTTAGGGCAATATTTGATCAAATAATTACGATTTAGGGCTTAAATGACCCCCCAAAAGCGGTACACTTTTCGCCTCATCACTGATGACATTACTGATTTGTATTGTTGAATGTGCAGCATGCAGCTACTGCCAGTAGCATAGAGGTGAGGTTTCGAACAATGTCCAAAATCTTGTTAGTTGTTCGCCAAATCACTTTAATGTGATGAGATTTTCAGTTCCATTATTAGTTATAATTTGTTTCCAGATTTTTATCACATCTTTACTCGAATTATGAAACTTTTTTTTTTTGGTGAAAAAGGAGAATATATATTAACTTCCCAAATTTACAACAAATAGAGAAACAATGGTTATGGACATGCCCATGAACCAAAATACAACTAACATACACTAGTCTATAAAAACGCCAAACTAGCACATATCGGGTACTGAATACAAGATCTCTGATGATACTAAGATCATATATCTGATGAAGCATATAAATCACTGGACTGCTTCTTCATACAGAGCTTCCGAAGTTCACCTATATTTCACCCACAATAGTCCCACAACTACATTTCCTGACTAAGAGACTATCATATATCATTCAACCCACATCCACAATGACATATAGTAGCTCAAACCAGGCATCATTGTGAGGACTATAGCACCCTAACTTTCCACAAAGGGGCCATACTTAGCTGACTACATTTCCTAATCTAATGCCCTTAAAACATAATTAGCAACCACATCCTCACTAATATGAATCAAAGGCAAAGAAACTAGGCATCATCAGCCAAGGAACACACACCCTTTGTGAGAAACCATCCTTACCTCCTAGTAGTGCAATGCTAGGACCAAGAGGCATCATCTTTCACGACCCTCTATTCCTAGCAACTTGCACCACCACACCAAGCTTACTTTACCCTCCATATCAGGGAAACCTACTTTATGAACACAAGTCATCAAAAGGACTCTTCTGGATAGCCAAACAGACCCCTCCCAAGGCCAGTCTATTTAAACTACCAACACAAACCAATTTTGAATGATTGTGTTCAAGATACAAGGCCATCCTAATGAAGTAAGCTTAAGAGACTCAGTATATTAGAGTATAAATACTAAGAAGAAGGTTAATAACCTTTTCCAAACAAGAATAGTTATCAGTTCGATACTATTCTGTTTGAGCTGTGTTTTCTTGAACCTCATCACTGCATTATATGTCCAAACCAGTCATAATACGCCCAAAAGGAAACTACTTTATGGCATCTAAACAACTTATTCAGACCATGTTACAGTGGCTGCATAAGAGAAGTGCCAAGATATTAGCCATCTGCTGTAACAGCATCCTTATCCCAAACACTCATTTCCTCATCTGCAAGTAAACACTTATCCAAAAGACAGCTCAAATTTCATAAGTGTTACTTTTTTTCCTTCCATTCTTCCATAATGCTATCAATGCCAACAGACTTGAAGGTTATTTGCCATTGTTTACTCACATCATCAACTGCTTTGGATTTCTTTACATTTAGACCGGCCAATTTGAATCTGATGCAGTTAATTATTTCCAAATTATGAAACTTTTATATGTGAGTCAGTATGTTATGAACTTTCTACGGTATGATCTTGTTAGTAAAAATACGACGATCCAAGTTCCACAAAACATAACAAATATAGAAGACGATGAAAAAGATGACAGAAGAATGTCTTAGAAGTGCCTCAACTAACTTTGTTGGCTTTCAATCACGAGAAGTTGTCGTCATCTCCCCCTACCATATATGGAAAAGGAACTCAGTATTGATCTCACCATGGTGGATAACTTGGAGCCACCTTTATATTTTCCGTATGTAGTTCCAGCTAGTAGCATAAAAGTGGGTTTCTAATAATGAATGTCTGAAAGCTTGTTTACAAATTACTATAATCTGAAAGGTTTTTGTTACTCATAATAATTGGTTTCGGTGTGTAGTAAATACATATGTGTTACCTCTAGTGATTAACTACATGAAATACATCATATCACATTATCTATCTGTCGTATAACATTATCAAATTGCAATCCGCAAGTAAGTTCATATATGTTACCTCTAGTGATTAACCACCGGTTTGTGCTTTTTTGGGTTCCTTGCAGATATGAAGTATGTGTACAGATACTCGAATTTAGTATGGTCAAAACATGTCATCAACCCTTCCCCACCCGGTTGTGATCTTCACAAAAAAATAAATAAATAAATAAAAAAGAGTTAGAAAACTTCCCGCCACATATGCATTAATTTACCCCTTCCTCTCACACATACAAACAAACAAAAACACTTATATGTGAGTTGTTCTAGAATCAGCAAAACCTCCACATAGGAACATCATTAATAACAAAAAGGAAAATAAAAATCAAGATTCCCTTAGAAGTACAGCTTTTCACAAGTCTTGAATTATTATAATTTAATAAATGGTAAATAAAAATAGAAATGAAAGACTGCTATTACAGCTGAACACTAAGAGAACCACAAATATCAAGCCAACATGGATTGAACGATTATGCTAAAATAGAACGATGTCCAGTGATGCTAGCTTCAGTTAATATATTGATTGGGTGATATAAAAGTCTCAATGTATCTCCCTTCTTCAATGAAACCACTAAGGTTACATGAATAATGCGCCTTCCATTTGCCATGCTTCTTCTCCATCTCTAGTTTATATAGATAGCCAGTGTTATAGGATTCCATGAGACAATTTCCATTCCTCATTAAGTGTCGTGGCTTCACAAAGCAATCAACATCCTCCTTGTGAGTATAAGTTAACACGTTCATCCAAACTTCATCTCCGTTCATCTTCCATAACTCGATAGTACTCTTAAAATATGAATTTGTTTTAGAATACTTCACACACAAGTAAAGGCAACCTCTTTGAACCATTAGACCTGAACACACTCGGTTACCAATGAAGGGAGTTGCTATCTCTGTGAACTTGTGAGCCTTGGTATCCAACCTTAGTATAAGATATTTGTATTCATTGCTAGATATTAAAAAATAAAGATTTTCATCTAAACAAGTGCTTTGCACAAATGGATTATAATTAAGTTGGGCAGACACTGAAAGGTATCTTTTGAATCAACCTTTCTCCATGAGTTGGATTTCAATGAATATATATTAGAAAATTTGATTATATCTATACTACATATAAAAGAAAAATGGTCAAAGTGGAAAAGTGGAAAAGTGAAAAGTCAAGTAATGTGAAATGTTGAAAAATCTTATTAAAGGAAATTATGAAATGTAATTAATGCTCTTATTAAAACACCTCATTACTTAAAAGTACAATGATATATTCACATTGTACAACCAATTAAAAACATATCTACCAAATTAAATACAACCAATTAAAACACAAACCGGGTTGACCCGGTACGCTTCAAACCCGACGGGTTGACCCGGTTTAATTTGACCCATTTTCAACCCAACCTAGAAAGTTGACCTGGTTTAAATCGACCTATTTTTCGACCGGAACGGTTCAACCGCCTGAACCACCCGGGTCGAACCGAGTTTCAAAACATTATCCATTACTTAAAAATACAATAATTTATTCACATTGTACAACCAATTAAAAACATATCTATCAAATTAAATACAACCAATTACAAAAACCGGGTTGACCCGGGACGCTTCAAACCCGAACGGGTTGACCCAGTTTAATTTGAATCGTTTTCGACCCAACCTAGCAAGTTGACCCGGTTTAAATCGACCCATTTTTTTCCCGGAACGGTTCAACCGGTTGAACCACCCGGGTTGAACCGGTTTTCAAAACATTATGTTAAATTCCCAAATCTTCAAACTTTTATTGTTTTTCGTTTATAACCTATAAACTTTTTTTTATCAATAAACTATCTGTCGCTATAAAATCCCGTTGCTATGCACGGGTACTCGTCTAGTGTTGTTAAACGTAGAAGCTTGTAGTCTTTCTCACATGAGTTGTAATATAAGTGGAATACGTTTCCCTTGACATTGTAGCATTCCTCATTAGAGTTGGTTTTAGTCAATTTCTTATAGACACCCGTCAAAGGATTCCATAAAATTAGATCAGAGAACATCATCTTAGACATATCATTCTTTAAGGCTGCAAACACGAGTCCATTACAAGATGATTTAATCCATATTAACTGGAAGTGACTTTGAAGGGACATGGGTGGCAAGTACCAAGATCAACTGTTTCACAATCGATGGTTCTAAATTCGCTGTTTACATTAAACAAGAGAAGTTTGTGATGGTTTTGATGATCATCATTGGTTACATAGTTGAGATGCATGTTGGCAAATATGGGTGACTTTAAGAAAGAATACCATTGTTCTCTGAGTTGTTCTAGAATCAGCAAAACCTCCATATAGGAACATCATTAATAACAAAAAAGAAAATAAAAATCAAGATTCCCTTAGAAGTACAGCTTTTCACAAGTCATGAATTACTATAATGTAATAAATGGTAAATAAAAATAGAAATGAAAGACTGCTTTTACAGCTAAACACTGAGAGAACCACAAATATCAAGCCAACATGGATTGAACGATTATGCTAAAATAGAACGATGTCCAGTGATGCTAGCTTCAGTTAATATATTTATTGGGTGATATAAAAGTCTCAATGTATCTCCCTTCTTCAATGAAACCACTGAGGTTATATGAATAGTGCGCCTTCCATTTGCCATGCTTCTTCTCCATCTCTAGTTTATATAGATAGCCAGTGTTATAGGATTCCATGAGCCAATTTCCATTCCTCATCAAGTGTCGTGGCTTCACAAAGCAATCAACATCCTCCTTGTGAGTATAAAGTTCTCCGTTCATCTTCCATAACTCGATAGTGCTCTTAAAATATGAATTTGTGTTAGAATACTTCACACACAAGTAAAGGCAACCTCTTTGAACCATTAGACCTGAACACACTCGGTTACCAATGAAGGGAGTTGCTATCTCTGTGAACTTGTGAGCCTTGGTATCCAACCTTAGTATAAGATATTTGTATTCATTGCTAGATATTAAAAAATAAAGATTTTCATCTAAACAAGTGCTTTGCACAAAACGATTATAATCAAGTTGGGCAGACACTGAAAGGCATCTTTTGAATCAACCTTTCTCCATGAGTCGGATTTCAATGAATATATGTAGAAATTTTGATTATATGTTGTTAAACGTAGAAGCTTGTAGTATTTCTCAGATGAGTTGTAATATAAGTGGAATACGTTTCCCTTGACATTGTAGCATTCCTCATTAGAGTTGGTTTTAGTCAATTTCATATAGACACCCGTCAAAGGATTCCATAAAATTAGATCAGAGAACATCATCTTAGACATATCATTCTTTAAGGCTGCAAACACGAGTCCATTACAAGATGATTTAATCCATATGTAATTGGAAGTGACTTTGAAGGGACATGGGTGGCAAGTACCAAAATCAACTGTTTCACAATCGATGGTTCTAAATTCACTGACATTAAACAAGAGAAGTTTGTGATGGTTTTGATGATCATCATTGGTTACATAGTTGAGATGCATGTTGGCAAATATGGGTGACTTTAAGAAAGAGTACCATTGTTTGGAAACATTCAGGAAACGGATTAGAGTTCTTGCCTGAAGCCTTGTAAGTATGTTGTTGAATATAACATCATGCGGAATCTCAGTCTTAATGATGTGCTTGTGGCTACTACGATGGTGGTTCTTCCCCATAGTCTCTATATTGCTTCGTGATCTACGTACCAACAGCTAGGGTTACGATATGTATATATATATAATCAAAATCAAATAGAAAAGAAAGGTTCAGATAAACACGGAAGGCGTATATTTATTATAAATATTTCGGAATTTACTGCTTGAGTTCAGGCTTTACTAATCCATGGGCCAATGAGGCCTATAATTGGTGGATCAACAATAACCATGGCTATTGGAAAAAGTCGACCCATATTCTGGTCCATCATTTTATTGGGAAAAATCTTGCCCATTTAGTAAAGCGGTAAGCCTTATCGATTATGGTATATCTCCCAAAAACTAGGTAAGAGATGATATCTGATAAGGCTATTTGAGCGAGCAAGACTCAAAGAAAACTAAAAAGATGAGTCTTGAAACTAACTTTCTTTTTTATTCATTCCCCCCTTTTCAGTACGGTAAAAGACTTAAATACCAAAAATACAGGACCTTCTAGACTTTAGGAGCAAGAGTTGAGATCCGCAACAATCACCAATTGTCTAAAGGTTAAACCAACCAATTGTGTCCTTTCATTTTTTCAAATAGTAAATCTTCAAGCTACGAAAAATACACAATCGCGACGAGAATTAAATATTTTTTCTATAAACATGCGCTTCTATATACTTTCGACGAACTTTTTTTTTCCAAAATTTTCGCCCATAAAAATCACATGTGATTTGTAAAAATCACTTGTGATTTGTTATTTTTCTGATTTGTGAAATTTTCGCCTAGAAAATCACTAGTGATTTGTTATTTTTCTTATTTGTAAAATCACTCATGATTTGTTATTTTTCACAAGTCACATGGATTTTTAAAGTAATAAATCAAATGTGATTTTTCCGAATCACATGTGATTTTCTGGGCAGAAATTTTTAAAAAAAAAAAGTTCATCGAAAGTATATAGAAGTGCATATTTACAGAAAGATAATTTAATTCTCGTCACGATGGTATAATTATAATTATGCGTAGCAATTAACGGTTTGCGAGATATTTTAATTTAAATAAAAAAGATGAAAGTGAGTTTTTTTATTTGATGAAAAAAGGGATTACTAAGATTGCATAGATTGTTCTTTAGATAAATATTGTTTCGTATGGAACTTTTGTCTGGGGAACAAAACTAACATACTAAACACGGGGTTAATGCATGAAGTGGTGGACTAGAGGTCCACTTCTCTTCCTAAATGCATGCAACAACATATAAATGTGCATTAAAACTAAATAAATGTTAAAATGGTTTTGGTCTTCCATTTGATTTGGTCTTTATTCAGCACAACGTTTGGGATGTTGTTTGACTCGCTGTAACTTATATGGATTTGGTCTTTTTACTTCTAAGTATGTATCAATACTCGCGTCTAAAAACGAGCCTTATCCTCAAGGTTTATGGTTCTGTAACTCGGTCACGTGTCTCCCAAGGTGGGTCGTGTTCGGGTTAAAAAAACAAACTTTGGGTATGGTATTGGTGAGCGGGAGGAAATGTCTCCACGCAAAGGAATGGAAGATGGCTAACATGCCCTTGATAAGCGGGAGAAAGGGAGTTCGAGTTTGCATGACGGCATCAATTTGGATTTTGGTTATAGATGAAGCGGAGGCGGTGAGCAACTTAGCAATGGGTTTATCGGGTTGAGGGGCGAATACACAGCCCGTTGTTGCCTGGTGGCGTGATGTTTGGTTGTTTGTTTTGTGGTGCCATAATGGCGGTTGATGTGTTAGTATCTCGTTGGTTAGTTTGAACGTTTGGTGGAATGAGGGCTAAAGTATTTTGTTGTTTTTCGATAAGAATTGCGAGTTGGAAAGTGAATGCAGTTTGAGATGCAACGAGTTTGGATAATGAGCTTACTATGGATGCCATGGACTCTCCAAGTGATGGTAGGTTATTTGTTGAAGGCGTAGGTCGAAGCAATGAAAGCACCATTGTTAAGAGATCGATTTGAGATGGTCAATCTCCCAAGAACTACATAAGAAACGAGATTTGATAAAATACTTTGAGCGGGCAAAACTCCGAACAACACTAGAGAGACGAGACTTGAAACTAACTTTTCATCCCCCCTTTTCAATACGGAAAAAGACGCATAAATACTACAAATACAAGACCTTCAAAATTACTGGTTGATATAAATTAATTAAAAACATGGGCGGTTTTAGGCCGGCGCACCATCAGCAACCGAGCCGGGCCCAACCCACTAAGGGGCACTAAAATTTTTTATACCCATTANCCCCCCCCCCCTCCAACACGGAAAAAGACTCATAAATACTACAAATACAAGACCTTCAAAATTACTGGTTGATATAAATTAATTAAAAAAGGGTTTAAGCCGTACAATAGACACGTACATTTTCAAGTGTTTCGTTATGGTTATACCGAAAAAAACTACTCGTCTAATACCTAACTTTTTTGTTTTGTGCTAGTATGATACTTGTGTGACCCGTGACCGGCTAAAACGGTAAAAATAAATAAATAAATAAAATACATTATTTTGACTTTGTGTGTCTTTGTCACCGAAACTTTAATCCAAACACCCTACTTTAACTACTATCAACCAATCTAAACGCCCATTTTCTCCAACCTCTCATCTCGTCCCAACAATAAACAAATGTATTCATGCTTGATTGGTTGAAATGCTAGACCACTATCTAAAGAACTACACACAATTTTCAAGTATTCTGGAAATTTTCTAGTTGAGGAGATACAAGTTTTGAAGGAAGCTAATAGAATCAGGTTGCCTCATTCCTTTTTTCTGAATGTGTTTTACTACTTGCTATGACAAGAAGTTAACAATACATCTATTTTTCCAATTAACTTTGTAAACAAAAGGTGGGGCTATCTTGAAGTCGTTTGTTTAAAAGTCTTGATTGATCACTATGGCAATTATCTGCAGTTGCTTCCTGAGTTCCTTCCATGAGGAGAACATGCAAAAATGAAGGCCAAGTTCGCGAAAAGGGTTACGAATATGATAGAAATGGAGAAGATCACCGATTACACGTGTGATACAGATTTTATTGTTTTGTGGAACAAATTAACCGGGAGCTACCAAGAGCATTTTTCAATTTAATACATATTTTATCGTTTTGATATAACTTTTCTGTTTAACTTTTAACTGAAATCCGTGTAAGCAGTCATATCAGCAAAACAAGCGTCACGTAAGCGCCACATATGATTTGGAAAATTTTGCCAGTAAAACAAGTTTCATGTATCATAAGTTTTCGTCAATCATATTAGCATGTTTGAGAAAGTAGAGGTATTAGACGAGTAACTTTTTAAGTACACATACCACATCGGAATGTTTGAGAAAGTGAGTTATTATTGTGTGGCTTAAATCCCATTCAAACCTGATTTAAAACCATTGTACATTATGTATTCAATGGTTGCACTTTGAGTATATCTTACTATCTTATAATATAGGAAAGTCTTCTATAAATAGTAATACTTAAATATTCAGCTATCTATAAATAGTAATACTTAAAAATTCTATTACATAACTTACAAGTCTTAAAGCTTAATGTACAAAATACAAAGCACTATTAATGTGGTCAAGATATTTAATGTAGTCAATTAATTAATTAGTTAATAAATACAATTAATGCAGTTATTAAAAGAACTTTTACATAAGAAATACAAATTATCAATCATATTGTACAAACAACTTAAACACAATTCAAGCCCGAACGGGCATGGCCAAACGGGCACGGGCTAAACGAAATTCTTGATATATCCGTAAATTATTGTCAAAAATAATATAATAAACTAAAATACATGATTCACCGGAAAATGTTATTTCATGATACTCACCGCCGCAACGCGCGGATAACCTGCTTGTATGTAATTAATCATCAAAGTAGTATATATGAAACCCACATATTGTCTTTTCTTTTATTCAGGCATTAAAAAACTGGAGTAAACTGCAAAATAAATCTACGTGGTTTGCAATTTTTCATACTATACATCCATATCAGAAATGTTGGGCAATCATTAACATTCGATGAGCAAAAGTCGAACACTTTACATTGTTAAGGACTAACGATATTATTTTTTGCCCGTTATCTACTACATGTGAGGGATTCTTTTCCAATTTTTTCATTATATAACTAAACAACCTGATCCTTCATTTACATAAAACTTCTAAAAAACTTCCCGCCACATCTGCATAACCCCTCCCTCACACACATACAAACAAACACACTTGTATCTTAGTTATTCTGCAATCAATAAAATCTCCATAATAGGAACATCATTAACAACAAAAAAGCAAGATTTCCATAAAAGGAATTCAAAGAAACGCTCCAACATTTGACTGTTATTTAGGGTTTATTATAATAAGTTGCAAACAAGATGCCGCAGCACTTGTCCAAACCTGTTGTTAGATCGTCTCCTCGTACACTTACTCGCCGCCCTAACAACAAAAAACCATCAACCTATTCAAGGATGACATCAAACAGTGTTGATGATCATTTTAATGATTCGGTTTTGAAGAAGAAGTCGGGTGTTTCGGATTCCAAATTGTTTCTTCCGTTTCTTGAGGGTGCGCGGAAACTGGTAGAATTTTTATTCGTTCCTGTGTTAGTTTGTGATAATGAAATTATTAGTAAATGTGTTAAGAACAAATACTGGATTTAGTTTTTGCTTTCTTATTGATTGAATTGTATTCAAATATTAAAAAATATATACTTTTGATTTTACTGGATTTCTAGGCTATTTTATAGTTTTTTTTTTTTTTTTTTTTTATTATTATTTTTTTTTTTTTGTTTATGAATTTTTATTTTTGTTTTTTTTTTTTTTTTTTTTTTTTGTTTTTTTTTTGTTTTTTTTTTTTTTTTTTTTTNTAGAAAATTGCAGGTGGAGTGTCGTGTATGTGAGAATGTAATCTACCCGGGAGATGAGGTGCACTGTTCTTTGCAGGATTGTAGCGTTGCATATCATACAAGATGCGCAAATGACCGTTTTGGTTTATTACGATCGCTGGAAAATTTTAAATGTCCTCAACATGTACAGTTTCTCCTTCTGTTAACTTGGTTTGCTTTGCTTAAGTTTGGATTATAGACACACTGCTCGCTTTTATCTCCATCTCTTGTTATGACGGACAGTCTATCCTTTTTACCATTGTAACTTGTAAGATTACTAAACGATTAACAACATTTTTCAATAGGCGTGTTATCATTGCAAAAAGAAATTACCCTCATGGCGGTGTGGAATATGTGATTTAGCATCACATGATAAGTGTGCAGCATTTCCCGAGTACGTGGTCCGTTCCAATGTGAGTCCAGGGAAAATAATTTGTTGGAGGCATTCAAGTGATTCACCGCCATTAAAGGTCCGTCACTTCAATCCATCTTCAATAGTGACTATAAATGTGCTATTCATCTGAATGATCGATTTGAATGGATATATGCATTCATTATTTCATTAAATGTTTTTGGTAGCAATTTTGGTGAGATGGCAATCCATAGTTTTACGTATATCGAATTTGTAACTGGGTAATGTTAAAATAAGTATCATGTGGGCAGTGGGCTTGAAAGTAGTTAATACTTCTACATGATACCTGCATTTAGGATGGCGATATCGTTCTTAAAACTTTCATATGCCTTACGTCCATGCAACGTTTAGAAAAGAAGTATTTGCCTTACGATCAGATATCTAATACACGGTTGAAAAATTTTGTGTGCGTTCCACCCAATTGCCTCATTGCAATCGTTAATGGACAATTTGCCAAATTTTATGCAATTTATTTTTTAATTAACCCACTATATAATATAATAGAGAATGGTTAAGTGAAACTGATTGTAGTGTACTTTGTGCTGTAATGTACATGAAGAATCATCTTAAGCTTTTTTAATTACTTGATTGTCATTTTATTTAGTTGATTATACGCTGATGACAGTACTGATTTGTCTTGTTGAATGTGCAGCATGCAGCTCCTGCCAGTAGCATAGAGGTGAGGTTTCGAACAATGTCCAAAATCTTGTTAGTTGTTTGCCAAATCACTTTAATGTGAAGAGATTTTCAGTTCCATTATTAGTTATAATTTTTTCCAGATTTTAATCGCATCTTTACTCAAATTATGCAACTTCTATATGTGTGTCAGAGTATTATGAACTTTCTATGGTATGATCTTGTTAGTAAAAATACGACGATCCACCTGCCACAAAACATAACAAAAATAGAAGACGATGAAAAAGATGACAAAAGAATGTCTTAGAAGTGCCTCAACTAACTTTGTTGGCTTACAATCACAGGAAGTTTTTCGTCGTCTCCCCCTACCATATATGGAAAAGGAATTCAGTATTGATCTCACTATGGTGGATAACTTGGAGCCACCTTTAAATTTTCAGTATGCAGTTCCAGCCAGAAGCATAAAGGTGAGGTTCCTAATAATGAATGTCTGAAAGCTTGTTTGCAAATTACTAGTCTGAAAAGCTTTAATACTCATTATAATTGGTTTCTGTGTATATTATTGCGCCGTAATCAAAATTTCAACTTCTAAATATAAGTCAGTTTAATTACAGATATGTAATATTATCATCCTTCTCATACCCTTCTAAAAACATATCCTTATCACTTTAATTTATCAGCATTATTTACACTATGTTATGTCATGCAATTTAATACACGTACTTATGACAATCAGGTAAATTACTATCAATGTTGTGATCATTAGTACGGAGTAAAAAACAAGATAATCCAGCCTCGACTAACTCTTTGGCTCTTAACTGTATATAGGAAGTTTTTAGGCGTCTGCCGCTAGTAGAAAAGGAATTCACGATTGATCACATAAGGAAAAAATCCAAGGGGAATAACTTGAAACCGCCTTCATATGTGAAAATTAAGAAGAGTATCCTTCACTTTTTTTCATTCTATATATTGATTCATTTGCTTTGTTTTGGAACTACGGATGTATTAGCATACTAGCAAGAAACTAGCAGCGAAAAAGAAAAAAGTTACATGGAACATGTGGAGCATGGATAACGTGACCAATCGTATAACCAATTCATCAACGTTCTCTTTCTATTTCTACTTGAGATCCAAGTTTAAAAATAGGAGAATGCTGATTCATACCTGATTAACACCACTGCAAATCATCATAGTTTACTTCAGCTTAATTATAATGCAAAGAATTCGTTTATTTCCATAATTTACTCTTAATGATTCTAGTCCTCCTGTTTTCACCGTTTATGTTGATTCTGTATTCTCCATTTTGTGGTTCCCGTCACATAGATAGATGGGACCCATGACGATTCATTCTCAGTTCTTTCCTCACCTTATATTAGATTCTCATTTATTTCCTCAACTTAAATAAGATACATACCTTACAAAAAAGGAGGTGGATGAGAAGGACGGATGCACAGTTTGCGGCTTTGACATATGCCCCCAAGAGTGTATATGCAGGTACCTCACTATGTGTAATGTTCTACTAAGGCAATGATCATCATTCAGCCTCAACAACATATATCTAATTAATGTTTGATCACTATGTAGATGTCTATATATTAGTTGCTCAAGTGTCTGTAAGTGCTCAGAAAATTGCACAAACAGGCCATTTCAAGAAGCCAAAAAGATTAAACTTATTATGGTAAGTTTCAAGCTGAGGAGTAAGTTTGATATTTTATTGTAAATTTGGCAACATCTGATTGGGACTTGGGTAGCCTTAAATTACTTGTTTCATGATGTCTTACACTTGACATATTTATAGACTCAAGATCGTGGTTGGGGTGTAGAAGCTGCTGAATTCATAAATGAAGGCGATTTCATTATCGAATATGTTGGAGAAGGTAACTATTCATTAGATGTTTTATCTTTTAAAATGAAACACTTAGTTGTAATTTCCTTGTTGGTTTTAGGTTCTAAGTTTGCGAGTTATGATCAAATGAGAAGAAAAACTAAATGAGAATGGTGAGAAGAAACCACAACCACACATTTCTGATGCACCTACAAAAATAGACGCATCTCCTCTTAAATTTCTCTCTCTTATTTAAAATATGTTGCTAGAAATACTTCTTATTCTTCTCATTTTAGTTTTTCTTTTCACCGGATCTCTTCCCTGCCAAGTGTTTATTACACTTCATCTTTAACATATTAACTCGTATAACTTAGCTTGAATTGCCTAACTATTAATTTTGCGTTTTTAGTTATTGATGATGCTATATGTGAGAAACGGTTTTGGGACATGAAAACACAAGGTATCACTCAATTCTACATGGTTTCAGTCCGAAAAGACTTCAATATTGATGCAAGTGTTAAGGGGAATGAATCACGTTTTTTGAATCACAGTTGTGATCCTAATTGTGACTTGCAGCAATGGTTAGATATGAACTTTATACCCACTTCTATCGTTCATTCTTAGAACTAGTATCATCAAATGAATATAATATTTGTTCCAACACTTTTGTAGGGATGTCAATGGGATGACTTGTCTTGGTATCTTTGCTAATAATTCCATTGAACCCGGAGAAGAATTAACATTTGATTATCGGTAGCTACAATTTTTTACACCCTCTATTCATCCATCCACTTTACAAGCCATCACAATGCTAGTATAATAAATAATATTCTGAGTTTTGGAATTGTAGATTTGAGCTATATGGGGAAGAAGTAAAGTGCCGTTGTGGTGCTTCAAATTGTCGTGGCCATCTAGGTACTAAAAAGAAGACACCCGAGTTGAAAAAGACCAAGAAGGGTGTAAAGCGTCGAAGAGCACCTGCTAGTTGATCGTGCGATTGTTGAGGATGGCTTCAGACGCAACAAACTTTTCTATCCTGGTTTTTACCGTACTAAAATCAACTAGAACTATAAAACAATGTAGAAGAAAATAGTTACTAAGTGTTGTGCTGTTATATGATATGAATTAGATGATTTCTTTTGTTTTTTGTGTGATAACAATGTTGTACTACATTGTAAAAATAGCAATTGTTTGGTTTTGGAATAACATATGGATGTCTTGCTTCATGATTCGTTTCTCTAATGCTATCTGCCTCTGTTTGTTCTGATTTTAAGGCTGTGCAAATTGGGCATATGAGATTGCAAATTTTAAGGTTATTACAATAAGGCTAAGAAAATAGGGCTTTAAAAGATGAGATGGGCTTTAAGCCCAATCTTGCAATATATTGCCTTTGTTGTAGTTTGATAAATATCAAGATTGTCGAGGGTAGATGATGCAAAGAAAAATATTGAGGGTAAAGGGTAGGGGTGTTCACGGATCGGGTAATATCACAGTAACCAAAAACCGAAATCAAACCGAACCGAAAAACTTGAACCGAATTTATAATCGAACCGAATCGTTCAAAACCGAACCGAACCGAACTAAATATTCAGTTATCGGTTTGGATATGGTTTTGGCAATGAGAACCGAAAACCGAATTCTTATAATTATATATTTTCTTCTATGTATTTATATGAAAAAAAAAATCACTAAAACTCTTTCTTATTATAAATATAACATTATTTAAGCTTGAAAAAAAAATTGTGATAAATATATATAATTAAATGAAAAAATAATTAAGATTATATAATTCGGGTTATTCGGTTCGATTTTCGGTTATAGAGGTTCGATTTCGGTTCTCGGTTCGGTTCGGTTCTCGGTTTGACCCGGGAAAAATTTTTAACCGAACTAATCGAACCGAATAAATCGATAACTCCGGTGGTTTTTCATTTTTGCTACAGTATAATTTTAGCCAGAAACACAATAAAGCACCATCAAACTAGTGGTTGGGCAAACTTGGTAGATTTTGATAACACGATAAAATGACAAGCTGGTTAAATAAGTTTAGCCGAAAACCCCTTCATCCTATTAAAAAACAAATCACGGTATATGATACTTATATGAGTTTATCCCTAATAAAAAAACATCTATGATAATCCAAATAAAAAACCATCAAACAAATCACACGGAGCCAAAACTTCAAAGATTATTTAATTGACATGACCATTATGTTTGTGACAACATATAAACTGACATCTCACAAATTAATACTGTAAACCACTGTCATGTCAAGTTAGACAAAAATTTAGTCATATTTTTAAATCTCAGTCATATTCCAAACTAAGGTTGAGCATATATCGCTGCAAACCGAACCAAACCGAGAAATCAGGCCTAACCGGATCGACTGGATCAGATCGAACATATTTAGATAA
The DNA here is from genome assembly GCA_014162995.1 of Artemisia annua. Taxonomy (NCBI): domain Eukaryota; kingdom Viridiplantae; phylum Streptophyta; class Magnoliopsida; order Asterales; family Asteraceae; genus Artemisia; species Artemisia annua. The sequence continues at coordinate 93,970 of LBNU01015401.1, forward strand.
GCCACCGGTCCACCATTTTTCTCATATTCGGCCCTCGGTCCGGTTCAGTTTAACGCACGACCGGCCATTATGCTTTGTTGGACAGGACCGGACTGATGAACTGGACCGAACCGTCCCGGTCCTGGACCGAACGTTTCGGTCCGGTCTCCGTTCTAGTGTTTTGGAACAAATCGATTTTCCGTCCATTCCGATTTTGATCGGTCTAGTCCCATTTTTGAACCGTGCTCAACTCCAAACCCAAAAGGTATGTGCACAGAGCATTTACGAGCTATTATGGTTCTTGAAATATTGATTAGATACTAATGCTAGTATGCTACTAGAAAAAGTTTTAGAATTCTAAGGCTACTTTTACCTATTTTACACATTAATGTTTAATTACAGTTACCTTACATAACACTGAACATTTACTGCCAATTGTTATGGGTTACGACTAGGTTATTTTCTCCAAACATAAGTTAAGACACAAGTAGCATAAATATGTAGTGTTAAATAAGTTATAGCAAAAAACCCTTATAGCTACTTTTGTTCGGATATCTCCAAAGTTAGAGCACTCGGTATAATGGCTCAAACTGGCTTGAGTTAGTTTGGCACCTCAGCAAAATATCAGCAACTCACAACTCACTCACACGCCAAAATACTCTCCTCCCTCATGGCTTCAGCCAAAAGGCGTCACCTACCTTTTTTTGCTTTTTTACTTTTTCATATCAACTAATTTTCCATTATAATAAAAAAAAAAAAACATTTTTATAAAAAAAAATAAAAAAATTACAAAATTAAAAAAACCAAAAAAAAAAAAAAAAAAAAAAANCGTCAGTTTGGTTGCCATATGGGACTGGCGCGGATGGGATGCCACCTTACCCAGGTGCTCTTATATTGATGAATTAAAGAGAGAAAATTGCTTGTGCTTGTGTTTTTCTGCATATGCTCAACAAAATGAAAGACTTTTTTTTTTTTTTTCTTTTTTTTAAGCTGAGATATTATAAAAGACTCTAAAGATGAGCCAAGAGATAACAAAGACTCTTCTTACAAGATAAAAGAAAATTATTAAAATTATAATAATACTAACGTGACAAGAATGTAAAATTCTGGCAAACCTAACAAGATGCCAAATACTCCGCTCTACATCCTTAATAAAAAAAATTATTGTTATTTTCTTCAAACACCAAATTTTAACTTGTTAGATTATCTTCGATGTGAACACTAAAAATTTGTATTATTATAGAGCTAAAAATTAATATTTAAAGAATATGTTTACACTAAAAAATTTACTCTAATGTGTTTGCACTAAATGTACTTTAAATCAATTAAAATACATAATAATACATAAGTAAAAAATATAAGTTAATCAAAATATGTCAATATTGAATTTATTTTTATCGTGTAGATGAGAAACGTATAAAAATATACTTCATATAAATTACTAAGATATCAAAGGATTAATATAAGTAGCGACTTTGGAAATAAATAAATAACGTTTATTGCAATGAATAGATGGAGTAATGCATTAAATTTGGTTTTTTCTTTGCTTGTTTATTATTTATTGCACTAAATTACTGTCATGTTTAGCGTCTACTTAAAAAATAATTTTGATACATGTTGCACTATTTTAATGCAAAAGATACACTTAGATGCTCACATTAGAAATGTTCCTAACTATAATTTTTTCACTTTGTCTCTATGTAGCATAACCTTCGACAATGCACATATAATTTGGTCTAAACAATGACCACATTTCATATTTACTTGGGTTTATAAATCGGCTATCACAAATTCACAATCCACATTTGCTATTCACTTGGGTAGAGTGTATGTTGATTATTGAGACCCACATCCTCTATTTAGGCAATTTGCATGCATAGAGAACAGTTTCCTTTCCTCTCATGTGTGATTTTTTCAAGATAAGACAAGAATACCCTTGCTTCACCCCCCCTTGAAAACCCCCCACCCCCAACTCAAAACCTGACCTCTTTTTAGACTACCCACAAGTCTCTCACATGTTGAGATGGAAACTTCAAAGAAAAAGAAAAAACATATATTTTCTTGCACTAGTTTTGAGTTTCTCTTAATATAGTCTCAAGACAATGATGATATTTTGGTTGTTTCACATGAAGAGGGTTGCTTTTGTTTCTAAAGGTGGTGCACTTAAGAAAATGGTGGCTAAGAAAAAGCTTTGGAAAATGGTGTTTTTTGTTTTGTTAGCTTCTAGTGGTGGTGCTTGTGGTGGTGATGGTGGTTTCTTACGGTGGTAGGTGGTGGTAGTGGTGGTGTTGATATTGGCGGGGAAGGCTCAATCTAGTCTAGATTAGTTCATGGTAGAAAATAGTTACATAAGATGTTTTAGTCTTGTCATTAGTTTATCTGATGAACAGGTTTGTTGTTTTTTTTTCATTTATTTAATTTGTTTTTTTATTGTTTCTTAGGCCTTTTTTTTTTTTTTTTTTCTTCCTGTTGTAGTGAAATGCCTGGTTACAATTTTTGGGTTTTTTGGTTGTGGTTGAATATTACTGATATACCCTTTCTTTATGTTTTAGTCGGATTCAAGGGTAATGTTTTACATTTATTATGAAGTGATGAAATGGTACACATGTTAACTTACAAATATGCTTTTGATAGTGTGATAAGATAGAAAATGCATGTATAAATCATTTGTCAATCATGTGTGTGCTAAAATGTCATCTATTGTACCATATAAGAGCAAGTGGCATTACGATGTTTATGGCTTATTGGCTTTTTAGGTGTTTGTTTCGGCTTATATAGCGGGCTTACGGCTTATTTGGTTTTCGGCTTATGCTTCGTAAGCTCACTTTTTGTGGCTTATTTTGAAACTTGTGAGATTAAATAAGCTTATCATGTCTTAATAAGCTCTTATAGGCTGGAAAATATCAAAATAAGCCCCAAAAAGTGAGCTTACGAAACATAAGCCGAAAACAACATAAGCCATGAGCCCACTATATAAGCTTAAACAAACATGCCCTTTGTCATTTGGACGAAGTTGGTTTTAAGTGAATAAGAATGCAGCTCAATTATGTGTAGTTTTCTTCTCCTCGAATCCTTTGAATCCTTATCCTATGATTATAATTGACGCTTAATTTGTTGTTATTCTATCGTGCTGACATGGATTCGATAACATTAATTTTCGATGTCACCGTACCTAAAGCTCTAGATATCTAATACTATAAAGTATAAACTCCACCCATAATCCATATTCCCCTACTCAACATGAACATCAGAATGTTACTACGTAATTTACTTGATTAAACCTGTGCAAATTGTTAATTTAGATATCACATTGTAGCTTAAGAATTTTCAACTCATTTTAGGTTCTATCTATTTTATAAAAAAGAAATAAAAAATACGTATAGAGTGGGAGTAGGGAGTAGGTAGCACGTGTGTAACAATGACACGACGCCACTATGGGCCAGGAGGTGGGTTGGTGGGGCGAAGCCTATGTGATGCCGAAATTTTGAAGTTGACAGGTCAATGAAAACACAATCCATTAACCAAGAAATCATATCATATTCTTTGGTACATATTGTTTGAGCTCGAGGAATATAGCCTACGTTTCATTGATTTTCTTTCTTTACGGTTCTTTTTCCACAATGTTATGACTTTTACTATAAAGTATAGTAAGCCGTCACCCTAGCAGATTTAAATTATGTTGTAGTGTCATAGTGATTCAATTAATGGTGATCAAACCTATCATCGTCACATGAGCTTTACATTAAGAGCAGGGGGTAAGGTAACGTGACCAGTGGCGTAGCTTGAGCATATCGATTGGGGGGCCGAAACATTCTAGCGCAAAATGTTTTTTTTTTTTTTTTTTTTTTTTTTTTTTTTTTTTTTTTTTCTATGAAGTTTTAATCAATTTTTTAAGTGTTAATATTAATTGAGAATCAAAGAAATACTATATATGATTCATTCAGACAAAAATCATAAAACAAATAGTAGCATAGAAAATTAAACAGTAACATATACAATAACATAATGAAACAGTGAATTCCTCTAGAAAAAAACTCAAAAACTAACATTTGAATGATGTGAATGAGGGTTCTTTCTTGAAACAATGACATCTTATGAGTTTTTATGCTTTCTTATCATATATTAAAGGGGTATAATGTAAAAAATGTTGAACAAGTTTCACAATTTTAGTTAAACTGGNTTTTTTTAAAAAAAAAAAAAAAAAAAAAAAAAAAAAAAAAAAAAAAAAAAAAAAATCCCACCCCCTCTAACGGGTTCAATAATAATTTAGGTGAAGGTGAGTTATGCTACCGGGGTGGAAAGTCAAGAGTTAAGGTTAAAAGATAAAAGCTGATGTGGCGCTGACGTGACAGTGCGTTAAGTTTTAACCTGGGGTCACGTTACCGCATGCTCTAACAAATCACTTCATATACTAAACCAACTGCTAAACACTTGTAGTGATAACCAACAAACCAACCACACAAACATACTTCACTCATAACAGACTCCGACACACACAAAATGACAAAATAACTAAAGCTTTGTAATATTTTATCCGGAAACCTGCTCATTCATGGTGGTAAACATATTCCGAAAGCTTTTCATGCAACTTGTTTGTCCCTAATTGGGATCATTCGGAGCTACCGAAATAAATTAGTTCATGCTAGTGAGTCTGAACTCTGAAGTCGACTCTACGTTACACGATAATTTTTTCTTCTCTTCAAAGGTCCTCCTTGCTTAGGATAAAAGATCGCTCTCCAAAAAAAAATCTTGCTTAGAATAATTGGATCCGTAACCCATGTAATTCTTTAAGGTAGGACGAGTCGAAAATGAGATTACGTGCAGATTAGGTGCCTAACCTTTTTGAATCTTTCGACGTTAATTGTTAGAGAAAGCTTATCATATCACCACTGTTTCTTTCTTGATCACCACTTTAACCATTTGTTATTTTTTCACCAAATACCAAAATATCTCACACATGAGGTGGATTGAAAGGATTTTCAGAGTCCCCACAAACAACATGGATTTTGATTTTTCTTCATACTATAATTTTTTTTCAAGATTCTCGATCTTTATCTAAAAATTTTGTTGTCTAAACATATTGAATTACATGACTTTCTTAGTTCAATAAAATGAACTTTGTAATGTTTAACCTTGAATTGGCCATTGTTTCTCCTAGAAGATACTCTTTAAAAAAGTCACTTGGCTTTAGAAAAAATCTCGAACCCAACCGAGAGTGCACTGGTGTCATCGATTTACGTCAGCATTGGGATGAAGATGTTCATCCCGACCCCATAACACATGCTACTATACGTGGTTCAAATTTGGACTTGCAATTATTCAACTTACACACGAGTTTACGTGTGAAAAAAGTAAAAAATGTTAACTTCCTAAGTAGGCAGTTGGTATTTTTATAAGTTTAGGTTATTTAATAGCAACAAAATTTTAAAAAGTCATGTTTTGATACGTGAATCTTTATATATTTTCAGGATGCAAATTTTTGTGAGTT
>LBNU01015401.1:100103-145829 GCA_014162995.1 Artemisia annua
GATGTGGTGGTTCTTGTGGACATATCGTAATAAACTTCTTTTTGAGAACAAGGCTCTCCCAAAGGCGTCCATTTTCGATGATGTAGTCACTAGATCTTATTATTGGTGTAGGTATAGATGTAAAAAGTCGTTTAGTTGGGTAGAATGGTTTAAAAACCCTAGTCTTATTTCCGTGTAATCCTAGCTCCTTGCTAGTGTTGTTTGTGTTGAATAAATTTGCCGTTCCAAAAAAAAAACAGAGGCGCTCGGAGCAAGAGAGCCCAAAATATGTACAAAAGACCCCAAAAGAGGAAGCCTAACGAACCTAAGTCACACCTACTTTTTCAGGCTTATGAATCCAATGGTCCCACGAAAAACTACTCTTAATTACCTAAACCTTTAACATCACTAATGGCTATTAGCATAATCCACAGTCCACACACATGGAGATTTATTCTAATATAGTTTGGCGGCACCCATACATTTGACGACACAAAAGGTGGGGGAGTAGGATTGTGAAAAACTGGTGAAGTGGGTACTACTGGTACCAAAACGTTTCTCAATTATTTATTGCTTTTTCCTGATGGGGCGTTTTTTAATTAATTTATTGTTTTTTCTTACGTGAGGCCCCTTAGACCATGCGGTAAGGTAACACACTAGGTGTGTTAAGTCTCAAAAAGGCAAGAAAAATGGGGTGTGTTACCTTACCGGGTATCAAAGGCAAGAGGTGAGTTAAGGAGGTGCGTTAAGCCCTTAACGTGCGTTAAGGTAAAAAAAAAAAAAAAAAAAAAAAAAAAAAAAAAAAAAAAAATCATCCCACCCCCTTCTAACGGGGTTGAAATTGAAAATAATAGTTTAGGTGAAGGTGAGTTATAGGTGAGCTATGCTACCGGGGTGGAAAGTGAAGAGGTAAAGTTAAAAGGGAAAAGCTGACGTGGCGTTGAGGTGGCAATGCGTTAAGACTTAACCGTGCGTTACCTTACCACATGCTCTTATAAAATATACAAAGAATTAGCTTAAAGGCCCGTTCGATGGGCGACTAGTTTTAAGAATTGTTTGTAAGAAAAGAAAGATAACGAATAGTTTTAAATCTGTGTCTCCTTATCAAGGTAATGAATACTTTTAGAACTTCGGATGATATAATTGAAGAAATTTGGACCGATGACTCCCATCAACTTTTCTAGCTCCGTCACCGCGTATAGGCTTTCAGGAGTGTATGAAAATCTAATTCAGTATATAATGAAACACATTGTATATACTAAACAAATATACATTGGAGACAGTGACGGGATGAGTCTCGACGGGTCTCGGGACACATATAGATTTTTGTGGCGTAGTTATATTTTTAAAATACCTCAATTTTTTTCAAATGTACTCGGTCCTTTGAATATGTGTTAGGACTATTGTTTATTTTTAATTTTAAGCGCACATGGTCACTTATATAGTTATATCCTGGTTCCGTCCTTAGTTGGGGGCGATTGTTAGCATGGAAGGATATAATTGTAGGCAATGCAAACAAATATTAATGGACGAAGCGATAATCTAGCAATATAGCTCGCGATAAGTGTACATGGTGTTGCAGTGTTGCACAATGTTGTGTTTTTTTTTTTTTTTTTTTTTTTTTTTTTTTTTTTTTTTTTTTTTTTTTTTTCATTTTATAAAGATGCATTTCACAAATTATTTAAGTCTGCACAACTCAGCAGTGATTTAATTTTTTTTTTGGTGCAGTCAACAGTGATTTATTTAAGTATGCACAAGTCAACAGTGATTTCATTTGTAAACATGTCTGCATATAATACGCCAAACAGTCGTGTCATCGAATGTCACCCATGGGAGGAAGAGTACGTTTTTATTTCGTTAAATTGAAAAAACTTTTTCTTTTTCTTTTTTTTTTTCTTTTTTTTTTTGTTGTGTCATATCTACACTGAAACCATGTGTCACAAACTATTGTGTAAATCATCTTGATAGACAAAGTGAAAACAACCATGTGAATCACATAATCGTGGCCTACTGGTAAAAAGGCTTGTGACTATCACTTTAAAATGTGTGAGGTCTCAAGTTCAATTCCTGCTAGGTGCAAACAATCTTAAGTGTTCATGCCAACCTTCTGAAAAGTGATGGCTTCACCTGGTTTGAGTCTTGAAAGTGATAGCTTCACTTGGTTTGAGTCTGTGTGACGGTTGGTTCAAATCCCGTGAATTAGTCGGCCAAAATGGTCGGAAACCATAGTTATCAAAAATAAATAAAAAATGTGGATGGTTTTCGTTTGACTTTTTACCTCAAAATAATGATTAATGTCAATAGTTTGCAACTTAGGTGACATTTGGTTTGCATATCGGAATTACTATCAGTATAGATTTGATAATATGATAGAATGAAAATGATAAGAATTATCAAATCCAATACAAATGTGTGATCTGATAATGTGATATGGGTATCAAAATATTTACATGATCTATCTTTGGTCAAAATCAATGAAAAACAACGGTACAACACTTCATAAGACAAAAGTTCAATATAGAACTCATATTTGTCATAGAACCAATGAAACAATCCTAGTCATTTATTTTATTTTTTATCAAAATAAAAAAAATAAACTTTCACCATTTTTTTAAAAATTAAATATCTCACACCGTTAATCGTTACGTGAAAAAAATCATACCATCGCGACGAGAATTAAATTATCTTTCTATAGATATGTATTGTTATATACTTTCGACGATTTTTTTTAAAAATTCGCCCAGAAAAATCTCATGTGATTTGTAAAAATCACATGTGATTCGTAAAAATTAAATTATCTATGATTTTTACGAATCACATGTTATTTTTCTGGGCGGAAATTTAAAAATAAAAAATCATCGAAAATATATAACAATACATATATATAGAAAGATAATTTAATTCTCGGCGCGATGGTGTATTTTTTGTAGCTTGAAGGTTTACCGTTTGCAAGATATAAAAAAAAAATGGAAAATGATTTTTTATTAATTTATATAAAATATAAATGGCTATAATTGGTTCATTAGTTTTATGACATATATGAGTTTTATATTGATCTCACATCTTTTCAATTATGTTAAAAAGATGGGATTAAGATCCTCTCAAATATGATCAGTAATGTTTTTTTTCATAACTAAAAAAAAAAAAAAAAAAAGAAAAAAAAGAAAAAATCTATTTGTGAGATAACATGAATACATGATAATGTTCAATCAAATATTTAGTTTGACTAACGTTTAAAATGTAAGCCCATTTATGCTTTAAGCCCAAAAATGCTACACAAAAAGCCCACACCACAGGATAACAAACAGAATCCCATCTGAAACACACGAACACAGACAGTTGACATAAACATACTTCAGTTTATGTTTCTGTTTGATTGACTTTTGTTCATCTTTAGTATAAGTAATAAAAAAAAAAAAAAAAAAAAAAAAAAAAAAAAAAAAAAAAAAAAAAAAAAAAAAAAAAAAAAAAAAAAACGAAAAAATCTATTTGTGAGATAACATGAATACATGATAATGTTCAATCAAATATTTAGTTTGACTAACGTTTAAAATGTAAGCCCATTTATGCTTTAAGCCCAAAAATGCTACACAAAAAGCCCACACCACAGGATAACAAACAGAATCCCATCTGAAACACACGAACACAGACAGTTGACATAAACATACTTCAGTTTATGTTTCTGTTTGATTGACTTTTGTTCATCTTTAGTATAAGGTACACTGCTTATTTTACAAATTATTCTTTCCTGTATTAAATTGTATACTCTTGATAAGGGGGTCGGCTTGTATAGCTGACTTCCGGCTTATTTGGTTTTGGGCTTATGTTTTATAAGCTTGCTTTTTGGGGTTTATCTTGAAACTTTTCGGCTTATTTAAGTTTATGAGCTTAGCAACTTTAGCTTATGAACATAAATAACTTTAAGTTGATAAGCTCAAAATGACCAATTTTACCCTTTTGAATAGTTTTAGGACTTTACATCAATAGGTTTTTTGTGATGGGTTGGACTAGGACTTTGGGTGTGTTTGGGATTGCTTAATCTAAAGTGCTTATCCAGCGGTTTTGAACAATTCTCAGAACTGTTTCAGTACACTGTCTAGGAATGACATACTGAAATGGATGTTTTGGCTGTGTGGCCAAAAGATGTTCATGAGACAAACGCCTTCCCCTTAATCCCTTATAGGACTTTTTTGGATTTACATATATTTTAACAACCTGAGCTCGTTTACTTATTAATTTATACATAATATATGGATCTTTAATAAAGTTTAAAGTTGAAATCACAAGGATTTTCACGAGAGGAAGCTAGCTTTTTAAATGTAAAATCAGATTCATTAATTTGAAAAGTACTTAATTATATTATTCTCGTTCATATAAATGTTGATTCATTTTTTACTCATGTCTGAATTGATTGGCTTCTGGATCAGGGCTGACTTTGTCTCGTTAACATCTTTTGTCATGAACGATTCTATAGAGTTTCTCAGAAAACGGAGACGTGTAATCATGCATAGATTCACATTTGTTTTGTTAAAACGTAATCTATGGTCAAAAGTATACTTTGGTCAACTTGCTGATCTTTGTCATTACATAACTTTAACTTCATGTTGGTAGATGGTTTCAGATTCCCTTTAAACATATATATTGATATATCCCGCATGTTAAATGAGAATCCGGTATTCCGGTGTTTTACTCTTGATTAAACTTTGGATCTTGTGATGATTTACATGTGTCAAGTGATTCAGTTATTTACTAATTATATGGTATTTTATATTTGTATATACCACCTTCTTCTGCCCCCCAATATCTCCAAGAGTCATCCAAAAATTTTTATTAACAAATACATATGACAGTGAATCTTTTTTCATAAATTAATTCCATTGACTTTCACTAGAACGCGAAAGAAGTTGTGGAGACAAACAAGCAATGGCAGATGAGCAAGAAAAAAACCTGGTTGAAATCTTGCAAGAGAATCATCCAATCGACATCAACAAATACACAAACTACGTCCACTCCCCCCAATGTGGTGCCATCGCCACTTTCTTTGGGAATACTCGCGACACATTTGATGGAAAAACAGTAGTAGAACTAAGATACGAAGCTTATGTGCCAATGGCCATCCGTTGCCTGAACACCATATGTTCATCTGCCAGATCCTTATGGAATCTCAATGCTATTGCTGTGGCCCACAGGCTGGGCCCCGTTTCTGTTGGTGAAACTAGTGTGTTTGTTGCTGTTTCATCGGTTCATCGGGTTGATGCATTAGATGCTTGTAAGTTTGTGATTGATGAGATCAAAGCATCGGTTCCTATTTGGAAGAAAGAGGTTTACTCAAATGGGGAGGTATGGAAAGAAAACATGGAGTTTATTGAAAGGATACCCGAGCTCGGGAAAAATGGTTGTTGCAGGCCAAAGGTAAAGGTGGAAGATCAAGAAGTGGCGGGACATGTAAAACATGGTTGTTGCAGGCCAAAGGTGAAAGTGGAAGATGATGGATCTGTGGAGTCTTGCAAGGATAATGCATGATTGTTAAGTATGTTAAGCTACCTTTTTGTTTTATGTTTGTGATTTGCCAAATCGGAAAATGATGCATATTATATTAGTTTTACAGAAATGCACACATAAGCATTTTACAATTTACACAACTTATTCATTTGATATTTATTGTAATTTTACTAGTTGTAAGTGGGGAAGAGTATACTGAGCCCTTTAGATATTTTAAACGGTTACTTGATTAGCTATTGCTTATTATGGTGTCAAAATGGTGATGGAACCCTTTCTTTAACATTAACCAAACAATCACATATAGCTTGTTAATAGTACATTTACGATGATGGTAATGTCTGGTTTGATTGAAATAATATAGGTATGCCGACTTTGTTGAAATTAATAGAGCCAGCTATCATCAGCAGCAGATTTGCTGTAGCTTGTTATAGAGGTAAGTTCTCAGATAATGTGTTTTAATATAACAAACTAACAGAGTTCAGCTATTGTCATCGGCAGATTTGCTGTAGCTTTTTAATATGCCTAGGTGTTGATACTTGATACTGTGTATTGGATCTGTAAATGTAATTTATATAAATCAATTTATATAATTTGGAAATGCAAATTAGCGCTTGTTGCACTAGATGAAGCCACTGATCTTGTTTATATTGTGTGTTCTTGTAAAGTTTAGTATGAAAAGTGATGACCACTCTTCTGAAAGTAGGTTATGAGCGAGATTTGGCTGAGGTCAACTGAAAATTAGTGTCATAAACATATTATTACCATCATATTGACACAAGATTTTTTTGACAAATTGTCGTCACATATGTGTTTATTGGTTTCATTTCTAAAAATTTGTCTACTCGCTATTTCATTCTGATTACACCCAAGATCCACTGAAAGCGCGGTGAATGCAATTGGGATATAGCTCTTCGACGCCACCCACTTTAGCGAGAGAGCATAAAGTTCTTTAGCAATCTTATCATACGCTTTACTTTCTAATGTTCATTTTGAAATATGTTAGATACTTTCATGATTCTGTGTATACAGTTTTGTCATTTCAAGCAGAGAGGATTTGGGCTTTCGCATGTAGTTATTATTGAGCTTTATAATTGGGTCAACTTGGACTTTGAAATTTCAGAGAAGTTCAAGCCTTTGTTCGCATTATATAAGCTCGAATCTTATGTGCTTGTAAAATTGTAATATGATTTTTTTAAGGGCAACAAATTATATAGATAAATAAACGAAAACAAATACAAATTCACTGATACAACTCGAAACTAAACCAGAAAACCTTACGAAATCTGCCCACATTACTTTTTTCTTATTGTAAGATTTGTGAGTGCGAGTTTAGTTTCAGGTCATATTTACTTAACTTGTGTGTGCTTGTAAAAGGGTATAAGACATTTCAAAGACCAATTCCTACATGACTCTCTTTCAAAAGCTTGAAACTAAAAGAACAATAAGAGACAAATCGAGCACTAAGTTGAAAAATGCTAACTACATCAAGTTGGTTGTAGAGGCTTGGCTAACCGAGCCTTGTTGAACATTAAATCACCGGTAATAAGGTCCTCATGACTCGGTCTTGAGGGTTTGAAGACACGTGTTCTTATTACATCGCACATGGAGCAGGCGTCTAACATGCAATCTTGCAAGACTTGATCTTGTGGACGACCGAGTCGTGCATCGTGTGTTTTTGTGTTTGTGTGTGTGTGTTTTGGTGGGGTATATGTGTGCTTAAGTTGGGTATATTTTGGTGATAAAGTTGGTTGTCTTATTACACTACGTTAGTGGTGAAGTTAGTTGTGGAGGGAAAAGCTAAGATGGCGCTAATATAACGATGATGAATGCGGTCTTTGAGTCTCCTTATTACACTCAGCCTTGTTCATATGAACAAATGACGGTTATGATGAGCTAGGTGCTAGGATACCCACACATTGGTTTTGCTTTATCATAGATCCGATTTGCCAAGCTGTAAGAATTAGTACCTTTCGTATATGACCCAAGTCATAACGATCGAATAGACCAATGAAGTGGATAAGAGCAATATTATGTGCACATTGAAAGAAAATGACTCTTAGAACTAAATCTTTTTGAAAAGATCATCGAATCAATAATTGAAAAGTCCTAAGTTCGTTGTCACAATATAAGTGGTCGTTTTCAGTTTGACATTCTCCATTCGCTTTCATTTCTTGTTACTCGAAAACGAATATTAACAAAACATGCAGTATATATCCACACCACCGAAAATCTTTTCTTCATAATCTTGTGTCAAACCATTATCGAATATTATCTATTTTATGTTTTCTTTTCACTAGATGAGCCACATTTGTTGATATGACAGGAATTTTACCGACCACATCACAAGAATCGTGAAGTTTGATAACTCATAGCATTCCGCAATTGCGGATGATATGGCTAAGGGCGGATGGATTCAAGAGATTTGCAGCTTACGAGATTTGAACTTGATACCTTTTATCGAAACTCCTGAACTCGTACTATTAGATTGCCATTTGGGAGTATTATTTTTTATATTTGTAAAACAAATTAACACACTTCCACTATATACAATGTGGATATATCACACACGTATATTCTATAACTTTGACTCATAACCACTTGATATATAAAAATATCAAACCGCATAAATACTGTTAGAATACAATCTATTCAGCGAACCTTTGGTGTATGGCGAAAAATAATTTGACATTCAGAAAGAAGGGTATAAAGGAAAAAGAGTAAAGTGCTCATAATATTCTTATTGACGAATATGCCCTTAGGTATAACACAATATTTTTTTTCAATTATTTTAGCAAAAGGTGTAACACAAATTTGACCTCAATAAAAATACTACAAAGTCCTAAAAAATGAAATTAAAAAAAAGAGATACGTATGGTGGAATAGAGAATGTATGCAGGCACGGGTGGTAACCTTTTGCTTTTAAATTTAAAAGGGCACCATTGGTAACCCACATTTTAGCTTTTATACCCACTTTGCCCTTTTTGCCTTTTGCCCCCCTTCTAATCTTTAAAATTTCCATGTATTCAAAGAGGCATGGAAGAATATCACACATACCAACAATGATTTTGATGCCCCCATATCCATAAACACTTACTTCACTCATCCTTTACCAAAATTATTCTTACTTAACAAGTTAGTTAGTTAGTTCATACTAGTCATGAAATGAATAAGTAGAGTTTCAAGTATCGATTTTGATTATTCAGACGCGTAAAAGATTTCTCTGGTTTATGTAAAAGAACGTTTTACATAACCGTGAAATGAATAAAGAGGTCCAACAAGTCTATATTGAGTTTTTTTATAAGTAGTGTTTGAAGTATCTCCTTATTAGTATAAGCATTTTATTATTGTTTTAAATATCTTTTAATAAGTAGTGTTTCAAGCACATATACTTTGAGCTTTTCAAAAGGATGCAGCACTTTAAGTTCCTAACTTGTTATGAAGTTGACATAACACTTATAATGAAAAAAAAAATGCTATGAAATTTTATGCTTCGAATTTTATTTGGTGGTAGTCATGATGCTTGGGACCATGAAAGAAACTCAAATTGTGAGTTGCCTATTAGAGATGCTACAAATTTCCTCCAGATTTTTTTGTTCTTATTCCGGCATTTGGCCGGCCAAAAAACGTAATACCTGAAAACGATATCTTGTAGATTACGATCTTTTCCATGTAATGGTGTAAAAAGGGAAGCATGTCATTGTCTAAATATATGAAATATGAACTTTGTTACTTGATTTGTGAATAGTGAGTGTGAGAATAGTTTCAAAACGCAATCGAAACACATCACTACAATGTCTTTAAAGTAATACATTATAAAAGTAGAACGTTGTTGAAGAAAAGTAATCAAAGGTTGTAAGCTTAAGAAATGATCTTTACCGATGTAATTAACGTGTAATTAACGTCATCACTCATTAAAATCAAAACATCACTTGTATGCCTTCTAATGAACTAGTTGAAAATCATTTGAGTCAATTCACTTTATATTATTTTGTTACTATCGATCACATTCACCTACGATTGTTAGTTTGGCTTCAATTGTAATGGATGTAATTATGCAAGTATAAACGTATGATTAGTAACATATATTAAAAGATCAAGGGAAAAATATCATAAAATACAGAGTAAATTGCCAAAATCGTCACCGGGGTTCGGAGAAATCGCAAACACAGTCTTTTAAAAAATGCATGCACCGTCCATGTGAGAAACTTTTAATTTACATATCGTCCCCTTTCATATTCCATTTAATTTAGTTTTTTCATCTTCTTTTAAAAAAAATTCTCATAAATCCTTAAACACATCACATACACAATTTCATCCTCATCTTTCAAAAATCTAATGCTATTTATAGAAAGGATTTTACTACATCCACATAAAATCCTCACAAAAAAACTCACACTCGCTGACGTGTCAGCGGGTGATTGGTTTTTTTGGGATCCACATCTCACTAAAAACCAATCACCCGCTGACACGTCAGCGAGTGGGAGTTTTTTGTGAGAATTTTATGTTGATGTAGTATACCCCTTATAAAAATATGTTACATACAACCCATTGTGATGGTGGTGGTGTTATTTTTTTTGAATCTAGGAAAGAAAAATTGATGAATTTAATATGGCTAAACAGACATACCAAATATTCTTGTGTTGGTGGTTTGGCGGCAGCTTCGAGATGGTGTGGCTATGCGTTTGTGTATATGGTTGTTCTTGCTGTAGGTGTGTGTTTGTGAGGAATTAAATACAAAGATGATAAAAATAATGTGTTTTGTTGAAGGTGTGTGTTTGTTGAAGATAATCACCATTTAAAAAGATTCAATCCTTTGTTTTGTTTTGTTGTATTATGATTACATATAGTAATGTGTTTGAAGATCAAATTATTTTTCTTATTTTCCATATTTTATTCAAATAGGCCTAAGGATTTGAAGGTTTATCGCTTAATATTCGAAATAGAAAAAGAAGAGAAGGGTACCTAATTTATCAATTTGAGTTAGAGACGATATCTAGACAAAAAGTTTTTTAAAAGGACGGTGTCTGCGCTTTCAAAAAGATTGGACTGTGCTTGCGATTTCGTCAAACCACAGGGACTTTTTTGCAATTTACTCTAAAATATACGGAGTATATGATTTGTTGAAGTATATGAAATATAAAACTCGTTAAAGGTACAAGGGTTAATGAACAATAAAGTATGAAGATGATGATGAGATATGCAAATAAAATATACATATACACATATTTCTAAAAAAAGACAAAAGTATTTAAGAATGTGAGAAAAAGCTTCTCCATTGGTTTATTTTGAGCGTTATTCACTTTTATTTTGTGCTGCTTTTTTGTTGTTGATGATGACATAAACCTCCTAAACTCCCACTCATTAATATTTTACAGTATTATTCTAACTCTTTGATCTTATCAAAATCATGTTGTTTAAAGGTTAAAGTAGAACAAACTTTAAATTGTTTTCTTATGTTACATTCTTTCTCGTACTAATATCATCAAGTCACATTCTACTTTTTTGATCATGTTTACTTGGTGTTGTACTTTGCTAGCACCTTGAAATGGTATTTTATGTACAAGTCTTGGTCATAGCATGTTAATGATACATTCAATGTAATTCAAGTTTTCTTTTTATGTTGTTGTATAACGGCTCATTGAATGCATAATTCATGATAGAGTTAATTGACTTTCTGCAATTTTTGAGCAGCCTCATTTATTTGTTTTTGACTGAATTTCTCCACAAAAGATAACTTATAAGAAAGAGTAAAATAGTTGCTTTTATAATTAACATAAACTACAAGTACACTAACTGTAATTCTTAACTATATGGTTATATGTTGGTAAATCAATTGAGAGTACTCACAAATCACCCCTTAAAAGGACTTATGAGACCAATTAAATCACTAACTGTAATTCTTAACTATGTGGTTATATGTTGGTAAATCAATTGAGAGTACTCATAGATTGATAAGATCTATCTCAATTCTCAAGTAAGAAAAACTATGATCAATGAAATATAGATATGCAACTAATTGTATTTATCAAGTACTCATAGAAATACATGGTACAAAGTACTACTCGTGTAATGGTATTAGATTACTACATATGGGTTAGAATCAAATGAAAAGATAACTTAAAATGAGAATTATGAGAATAAACCACAATCACATATGATGTACTCCTTCCATCCTAAAATTATTGTTTCATATTGACTTTTTCGGTCTTTCTTTCTCAACTTTGACTATAAATATTTTTGTTTGTGTTATACAATTTTTGATAAAAATTACACCAAATGAAAATACATTTAAAACTCAATCCGTTCATATATTTTGTATCAAGTATTATGTAATACAAACAAAATTCTTAAGATCAAAGTTGAAAAATAAAGACAAAAAAAGTCAAAAGGGGACAATAATTTTAGGATGAGGGAGTATATCCCTTTAAAATTTACCTTTTATTTGAAATGTATGGCTGAAAATTCTTCTTATACTACATATACGAGGAATGCTACAACCACATAAAAATATCCACAAAATCATTCACAAAATGATGTGTCAGACAATGATTGACTTAATCAGAAAGAAGAGAGAGACACTATAATAAAATCCACTAATCACTGTATGACACGCCATTTTGTGAAAGATTTTGTGGATATTTTTATGTGATTGTAGCATTCCTTTACATATATCTTGTAGAAGAGGAAGACAATATAGATGACGACTATCATAATGCGGAGAATATCGGAAAGTCTTTGTGAATCTACATCGGGGACAATCAAAAGGATTTCAAGAATGACAGAACCTTTGATAAGTTCTTGCAAGATTTAGCTCGTCACAGTAAAGAAACATGAAGTCTTCATTGCGACAATTTTCATATATCATTTTATTAGCATTGTTTGAGATCCTTCATGTTTTGTTTTTCACGGTTTTAAGTTTAGTTGCAAGAAAATTGTTCTATGGGCTCACGGTTTAAGGCACAATAGCAAGCATTGGTGTTTCATGGCTTCATTATTTTTGAGAGTCTTTGTCAACACAATTTCAAGGTTCATTCAAGGCTCTAGTAGGTTCAATGGTTTGTAATCGTGACAGTTTCTTCGATGTATCATCCTCATGAGAACTTTTTTATCTTTTCATCAATTAATCTATATTCATTTTTGAAAAAAAGTAAAAAAAAATTCAAAATCTTGTAAAGAAAGCCAAAATGTATACTTCGTATTTGCGTAGTGGTGGTTATTGTTGATTGAAAGGGTGCAAGAACTGAGGGAATCAGAGTAGAGTTCTAGGGAAATGATGATATGGAGGCTGCATTTGTATGGCAGGGTATAGTCATATCCTTTGTATATTAGACTTTAGGCTACCAAAAGGAACTTATTGTGACTCATCTTCCATCACACATTCACACATGATATTACTTTCTTCAAATCTATATCACATCCTCAATCACATTCTTATAAAGTAAATTCATGATTCTAATCTCGTAACTTTTTATAAATTCGTTAAAATATTTGTTCTTATCTTTATGGAAAAAAGTGTGTATATAAAATTGTATCTAAATCCTTTTATTGGATTCGGTTTAGATGTAAAGCTAGCTTTAGTTGGACTGAATGGCTTAAAAACCCTAAACTTATCTTGTTGTAATTTCCTAGCGTCTTGCTAGTTTTTTATTTTTAAATATATCGCCGTTCAAAAAAAAAAGAAATCAATATCATCTATTTACTCTGAACATCCCAACTCTTAGACAATTAGTATTATGTTTAGGCCCGTTATGTATTTGGCCCATATTGTATCTTATATATTATATCATGTACCGAAAATATTAGGAAATCTTATTGGTTTCAAGTTCGAAAACTACCTAGAAGCATGGACAGAACTAAGGGGTGTGGTGGTGTCATGAAACCCTGATAAATTTTGATACATAGTGCTATTTTTCGTAGAAAACATCGATTTTTTTTAAATACATATGGTTTCAATGCATTATGTTTTTAGTTATTGTTTAGTTAGTCTAGTCCTCGATTCGATCAATAATGGGATTCTTGGCTAGATAAAGGTTTTGTGACATGGACGCCCAACCCAACTCGGTCGGTCGGTTGGCCCACCTAAGATATTCAAAAATGATCAATGATCGATCGATTTGTATGGTTTATTCCATGCTGGAAGGTTTGTATATCGAATAATAACCTTCACCATTTTTATTAATATTACAAATGCAAATATGTAAAAAAGTGTTTTTATCATTCTGAGTTCTGAGTTTTATACAAAAACAAAAGGTATTCAGATTTTTTGTCTCAATTTCGGATTTAAATATACAAAAGCCTTACCATCCTCAAATCTATACCATATCTTTGATCACATTTTTATAAAGCAAGTCCATGATCATGTAAACTTTTCTATACATTAGTTAGTAAAATATTGTTCTAGAATTCATGTAACTTTAACCTTTATGCAAAAAAGTGTGTACACACAAACTACCCAAGAATTCAAAAACCATATAATACATACTTTAACCAAAGTTACATTTTTACATTATTTATTACCTTCCTTGCCGTGCTTCATCTGTGTAAAGCAAATCAGAGCCAACAGTGAAAAAAGAAAGTAAACAAAAGAGAAAAAGAATCGGCGCAAGTTAGCAAAACCCGGCGCATGTTAGCAAAACCAGGCGCATGTTAGCAAAACCAGGCGCACGTTAACCATTAAAGCAACTGAAAGTCTGAAAGTATACCATAATTTACACTTTACACCCCTCACTCACTCACTGTCACTGACACCACCGTATCATCCCCACCTGATTCCCTTCTTTTTCTCTCATACCCAAAATGTTGTGACTTAACCATAAATAAACTTTTTTTAAAAAAAAAAAAAAAAAGCTCTATATATTTTGTTACACATATATAAAGTTATAAAAACACAGTATTCTCATTTTTTACATACAGTTTCCTAGAGAAAACATTAATGTTTTTCACCTGCATTCAATGAAGATCATGGTTCAAGCTTATGTACTTTGTTGTATACTTTTTTTACTTCCTAGTACTTCATTCTCTTATGAACCAAGAAACCCTGAAGGTATGTTTTTTTTGAGCTTTTTTAAAAATCCTTCAAGGGTTTTTGTGGGGTTTTGGTTTACTATATGGGTTTTAAAAATCTTGATGTGAAGTTGTGTGTGTGCAGTTATAGCTTTGATTTTGGTTAAAAATGGGTTGAATGATCCTCATGGTGCTTTTAGCAACTGGGATGAGAATTCTGTTGATCCTTGTAGCTGGGCTATGATTACTTGCTCACCTGATAATCTTGTCACTGGCCTGTAAGTTATTTTTTTTATTGTTATATATATAAGCTTTTTATCATAAAATTTTGTATTTTTTAAGTGTTGTTATGTAAAAACACATATTGGTTGGTTTTTGTTACAGGGGAGCTCCTAGCCAAGGTTTATCAGGAATGTTACCAGGGGTTATTGCTAATCTCACAAACCTGCGTCAAGTGTAAGTTTGTGTAAATATGTTACTTTTATAAGAATATTGTGGTCTAATTTGCCTAAGGATTATTTTTGTAATCATAAGTTTTAGAGCACTTTAAGGTGGTAGCCAAAGTATTTTTATTCTGTGTATGGTTATTGAATATGGTAAAGTTAGTAAAGAGTTTTACATTATATATCAAATGTGTTTATTTCAAAACTCATGATTGCTACAATTGATTACAAAAAAGTATTTTTTGATGTTTAACAGGTTATTGCAGAACAACAACATTTCATATTTGTCCAAGTTAAACTCAAAAATGGTTTAAACTAATATAATGGTATTTTTGATGTTTGAAAACAGGTTATTGCAGAACAACAACATTTCAGGCCAAATTCCGGCAAGCATAGGTCACCTTCCAAAGTTACAAACATTGGATCTTTCAAATAATAAGCTAACTGGTCATTTGCCTGAGTCACTCAGTCATTTGAATAGTTTACAATATCTGTAAGTAACCATACAAATTTTCCATTTTTCTCTCACTAAAACTCCTTATTTGAAACATAATCTTTGAAGGGTCAATTTTTAGTTTTTATATAAAATTGACAGTTGAATTATTTGGATATGTTCCTTAAATTTGATAATATTTGACCCCATGTTTTGTTTTGTTTTTTGTCATGTAATGAGTAGAAGGTTGAATAACAACACCTTGTCTGGAGCTATTCCTTTGTCTTTAGCTTCTGTTCCTCAGCTTGCACTCTTGTGAGTTTATATGTTTTTTAATATTTGTTTTTTGTTAAGTCTTTATCTATAATTTGTTTCTTGTATTAATGCTGTTTAACTTTTTATGATTCAAATAATTGAGTTCGTAGACAATTTTTGTTTCATTTCAGGGATTTGTCATACAACAATTTCAGTGGGCCTGTTCCTAAGTTTGCAGCAAGAACATTCAAGTATGTATGTTTGAATCATGTAGCAACAGTAGACAATTGGGTCCCAAATATAACGAGTCTTTATTATAAAGAGACTCGCTTTTGAGGGACCCGAGTGTATGTAATGATATGTTACGTGATTATCTGATGTTGAGATTAAAAAAAATGTACGTTTTTCTTGATGTGTTTGTTGAACAGTATTATCGGTAATCCTATGATATGTGGGAGTCATGATAATGAAGGTTGTTATGGATCAACTTTGCCTGAGCCTCTTTCGTTTGAGCTTAATCCATCATCAGGTTTGAAGTTTTGAAGAATTTTGGTCATTTTTATCTTTTTAAGCCAAGTTTATCTATCTAAAACATGCGAATTTTTCAGGGAGAAGTAAGTCGAAAAGAGTAGCGATTGCACTTGGAATTAGTCTTGGTTGTCTTGTTCTTCTCATTGCGGCTCTTGGAGTTCTCTTGTGGAAGAGAAGCAGAAACCAGAAGCAAAGCATTCTTGATATTAATGGTATGTGTGGATTCTTTTTGTTATCTTCTGAATGTCAAAGTAACCCAATTTCAGTTACCTATTTATATAACTTTTTTATAGTAAACTTAAAGTTTATAACAGCTAATAGGGATCGAGTAAAATTTATGCTAAATCTGTAATGGTACACATATTAACTAAACATTTGAATATCACTATGTTTGACATGGATTTGTGTATCAGTTTCCATGGTTTGACTTTTTAGATCAACATTACTGAGTCGTAACTTCAACGTTAAAACACAGTTGTTATGTAATAACTTCGTTAAATAAGAGCTGAGAACATTAATGCTATATATCTGCGTATATATCATAGTTTTAGGCTTTTAGCACTTGAATACACATGAGGATTGCCATGAAGTGTATTTGTGTGCATGATTGACCTTTTAGATCAATGTAACTAACTTTTTAAGAGCTTCACTAAATAAGAATTTAGAAACATCAATACTATATTAGAAAAATGTACCTCGTTTTATTAGCTAGAAAGTTATAGGATTGACCTCAAAAGTAAAACATGGTAAGAATTCTACACATAAGTACAGTAACAACTTCTAATCTTCACATGTCAATAGCTCAATAAAAATAATACATTCTTTGATAATAATTATACTAGATTTTGGATGGGTACTTAGTAATATTTTCTTGTAGACACACTATATTTGACCTCAAAAGTCAAAGTTCATAAATTTCGTTCGTTTCTGATTCAGTCTTGATTTTTAGCAGATTTACCAGAGGAGGGTCTAATGACCTTGGGCAACTTAAGAAGCTTTACATTCAAAGAACTACAATACGCAACCGACAATTTCAGTTCAAAAAACATTCTTGGAGCCGGTGGATTTGGTAATGTTTATAAAGGAAAACTAGGAGATGGAACACTGGTGGCAGTCAAACGTTTAAAAGACATTAATGGGACGGCGGGTGAATCACAATTCCGGACAGAATTAGAGCTCATTAGCTTAGCGGTTCACCGGAATTTGCTAAGGTTAATAGGCTACTGTGCCACCCCAGTGGAGAGGCTCCTTGTCTATCCTTTCATGTCTAATGGCAGTGTTGCTTCAAGGCTCAAAGGTTTGTACTTTTTAACTTTATCTACTGTTTTTTGGTACAATGCAGTACTGCACCATGCATCATCTTTAAGTCAACATGCTAGTTTTAAAATGGATCAATTGCTTACAGAAAAAGGTAAAACAAACTTTGGTCCAATATCTGTTTTAGGGAACAATTTTGTTTTTTGCTCAGAAACCCTTCAACTTACCAAAATTTACATATAAATCCTCAAACTTACAAAATAGTGTATTTGAGCTAACCCATATAGGTCACGTCACTACTTACTAGCTCAAAATTGATGATACGGCAATACCTTCGACCATGTTAATCTTATTTAAGGTGACGATGACAAACTGCTTACCAGCTTTTAGGGTCGAAAACAACCCAACTTAAGTTTACTTGCATGAAAGCAATGTAGCTTTAGTCCATTAGCCCCCATGTTAATCGCCTTTTTTTCTTAAAAATCAAAGCATGTGTCATTTGAGTTATGGAACCAGAAGTCGAAAGTTAGTCCGATTGTCTTTAAAAAGTCAAACATGGACTTTCCGAAGAATGGAACTATTGGGTCCCCGATTGACATGGTCAAACCACAAATGTAGGATAAGCTGTGGGTACCATCACAAAGTGGTTAAGAGTTGCTACATTATTTTCGTGTCTCTTTATCCTGTCCTTAATACAACATGATCACACATATGATTTTTTTTTTCCTCGTCTTTTTAAAAAACTTAATGATTTAATTTTAGGTAAGCCACCATTGGACTGGAATGCTCGAAAAAGAATTGCAATTGGAGCCGCAAGAGGCTTATTGTATCTACACGAACAATGTGACCCGAAAATAATCCACCGAGACGTTAAAGCAGCTAATGTTCTTTTAGACGAGTTCTATGAGGCGGTTGTGGGTGACTTTGGGCTAGCTAAACTCCTTGACCATTCTGACTCACATGTGACAACAGAGGTTCGTGGGACAGTAGGCCATATTGCTCCCGAGTATCTATCCACCGGCCAGTCATCGGAGAAAACCGATGTTTTTGGTTTCGGGATTCTCTTGTTGGAACTAATAACAGGAATGAGAGCTTTTGAGTTCGGGAAAACGGTTAATCAGAAAGGTGCAATGCTTGAATGGGTAGGTTCTTTTACCACTGAAATTTGTTCGATACGACATGCATTACCTACTTTTACTAGTCGTAGACATGCATTACCTACTTTTACTAGTCGTAGACGTGCATTAACAAGTTGTGCCTTTATACCCGATACCTACTATGTTCTACCTGTGTTACGTGGTTGTACCGGCTGGCCTAGTAGATTAGTAGTGATCTTATACGAGTTCTTGAACATTCATTGCCTAGTTGCACCTTATGACCTAGTAGTGAACTAGTGATCTTAAACGGTACCTAAAAGAATTTATACTAGTCAAAGACATGCATTGATAACTTGTACACTTTAACGCTAAAGTACCGGTCATCTGTGACGAATTACCTACTTGTACCATTTGGCCTAGCAATAGTTGGTACACCAAGTTTTAGAATATTGTACATGTCCTACACATGCATTGACTGATTGACTACTTGTACAATTTCAAATTACAAGTATTTGATGCATATAACATGTCTACCAAGTATCAGCGACTTGTACATCGAAGTTGTATCATTTGATATGCATCAACAACTTGTACCATACAAGTCATTGATGCACAAGGTATAAGTCCTTGACAAACAATTGTAAGCTTTACAAAGTTTTTTTTTACAAATCAAGTAAGCCTCGGAAATTTTTTCATTCCAGGTGAAAAAAGCACACCAAGATAAGAAGGTGGAACTTTTAGCAGACAAAGAGCTCGGAACAAACTATGACCAAATCGATGTGGGTGAAATGCTACAGGTAGCCTTACTTTGTACTCAATACATCCCGGCCCACAGGCCACGAATGTCGGAGGTGGTTAGGATGCTAGAGGGGGACGGTTTAGCCGAAAAGTGGGCAGCTACACATAACAACCATATGAATCCTAACTCCTCTATAAGGAAAAATGGGATGGTACAAAAACTTGATGACAATGATGATGACTATACATCAAGCATGCTTGGAGTGATGTTGATGGATGATGACCATGATGCCCATGCCATGGAGCTCTCTGGTCCAAGATGATCATCAAATGTCACATACCTGAATAGGCACATAGGAATATTAAGAAAAGAGTGCTACATTTGGTTATTTTTTTTCCTAGTTTTATTTTTCTTATATATTTAGTAGCTAAACATTAATGTGAAAAGGGGAATGTATATCTTGGTAAATATGTTTGGTTTTTTTAGATTCTATGATGTTTCAAAGTTAGGGTCTAATTTATTTTTCTGCTTGTAGAAGAAACTATTGATGTCTATGTCAATATATGGTATGATTGATTGGATGAGCTTTGCTAAGTGATTGTCACTTGTTTGATGATATGGAATTTATGTTTTGGTCTATGGATGATGATGGTTGTACGTTTCTCTACGAAAGTGTAATGTAGCAACAAACACAGACTCGGCTAATTCTTGTACAGCAACAAATTGGCTTTCGGTACAACCATCGCAACAAATGGTTTTCTGCCTGTCCTCACGCATCAGGTTAACACCTTTTTATGCGGTTGAAAACCTATGTTGCCTCTTAAAAAAACGAAATCGTCTAAACAGAACTTTAATTTTGAATAACAGCTCAAAATTTCAAGTACATGTAAAAGTTCAATCCAAGATCAAATTTTATCCAAAACTTGATATTCTCACAATGCTATTGTCAATTTATATGTCACATCAATTCCCATCACTTTCACCAGCAAAACCAAACAAAGGTAAAGGTAGTTTGGATGATGGTAATATCACATACTTGGTAAAATATTCCTATGCTGCCCTACAAAATAATGTTAGTTTAAAAAAGAGTTCTATCCCAAAACGTTCCACTCGTGATGTATGTGTCATAAAGGCTTTGCTTCACCAATTTGAGTATGGTTTATCTCTTCATTATTTCCTAAAAGGTATAAAGGTATTGTAATCAATTAATCATACCTTTAGATGAAATATCAGTAGGTAGCAATTATAATATGTTTCACTTTGACACCGCAAACGATTCGATTGACACGGTTAACGAGGGCTTTGACAAAATACTTCATGAGTTCAATCCCGACTCTTGACTGCAGGTTACTAAAACAGATGCTCATTGTATGGAGCTAGGGACATTGGGGAAAGGGTCAGTTGGCACCCAAAGTGGGTGCAGAGTCAGTCGATGTTTCTCCACCGATTAAAATCCTTTAAATACGTTTAAAAGGGTTGACGTCGAGCTGTATTTTATCGAAATGATTCAAACGTGTCACAAATAAAGACTTGCTGATATGGACCTGTGATGATACCCAACATTCAAGCATAGTCTCAGAGTCTCACGAGTTACTTCTAATATATCCAAAACGTAACGTTGTGTTATGTTTCTCTAAATGGCCACTTTATCCTTATGACTATTTCCACAAATGGTTCGCAAAGGCATTAAGAAGAGGCAATACAAAGGATACTATACGAAAGATAGGACAGTTTTCAACACCCATGGGCCAACTTAAATACTTAATACTCTTTAGTACTACCGTCTACTCCCATCAATTTTCCGAAACGGGCTTACATAAATATGGGGCTTAGTCCTATCCTGAAATAAATTCTTCAAAGTTCAAAATCACATTAACAAGCAAACAGGGCGACTATATACTGCAGTACTATATGAACAATCATATTTAACAAGCTTAGGACAGTGTGTAAAGTGTAGGACTGCATTTCAACTCGGATCGTACTATTACTTTTGCTGGAGTGTAACATTACGCTGGTTACGCACATGGTCGTAGACAATGGATAATTCCCAATAGACAAATTGGATGAAACAACATTTATTGCATTCGTGCAAAGGCATAGGCCTGCACCTCCTATAGACGGAAGGGTATGCTACTAATAGAAACTAGAAAGGTAAGAAAATTTTGCACCTGGTGAATTTCAGTAGCTCACGAAACCCATGTAATATGTTTAATTCATTACAGAAACCCAGACAAAATGTACAAAGACAGTAATTTACTGTTTTGCACAACATTTGGATCGCGTAGTTGTGTCTAGTCTCCATCAATAAAACATTCCAATTGTGATGCATTTAAGACAACCAGTGCCTTTGGCTATAAAGTTTTAATCCTACCATTTGAACTGCAGACGAAAGAGGCTTTGGTAGATGTGGTAACATATTGGGTTGGGTAAATGGGTTAAAATCTGTACATTGAAGTACGGGTCACATGAGTCCAGTCGGGCTAGATCAACCCACAATATCTTTTCCCATTTTTTTCTCAAGTATCACAAAAAATTATGTGTTAATTACGATTAATAAATTACATTATTGCAATGATAATCACAACTTAGATTAAAGGGGCTTAATGCATTTTGAATACACTTGCGGCAATATTAATCAGAACTATATTTGTTTTAAACCCATTTCGAATCACCTGGTTACTGATTAAGATGTCTAATTTACCACCTCTAGGTTTTAGTATTGTTTCAAGCAGTTAACTAAGGCAACTAATCCCAAATGTGAAAGCCACTGATAAATTCCTAGTCCACAAGTCTTAGCAGGAGCAAACTGAGTATGGGTATATATCATTACAACGAAACTAAATACTCAGACACATGGGTAAATGTTACCAAATTCGAACTATCGGGCTTTTGCTTTAACAAATTTGCCTCTTGAAGCCTTTTTCTCCATCTTCTCTCTTTTCTTTCGAGTTTTTTCATCCTCTTCAACTCCCTATAGATTGATATTAAACCGGTGAATACCATACATATCATGCAAATAACGGATTTGAATTTATTGTTAGAAATGAAAAAAGTATAAAATTAGCAAAAGAGGTACCTCTGAACCACCCATAGGGAGGAATCCCTTGATCAAACCCCATCCTTTATACACTGCAAATCCTGGTATCTGAAATAAGAAAGAAATGTAAACAAATTTATTAAGCATTTATATGTTTTAATCGTATTTATTAGTGGGATTCAACTCATCTACTTATGAATGGATTGATTAAGATTATGTTTTATCTACAAAGGCACAAATGAATCGAAAGTCACTAAAAGTGTATTACTGATGCAAAAACCTCATACATAAGCTTATTTAAAACACTAGAATATTGTTGAAATTATATTTTTCTAATCATATTTGACACACTAGTTTATAGGAAAAAAGAATTAGATGTTTGGGGTGATTCACACCCCGTTTCAGCATACACACAAAGTGACCCCTTTTTATCCATTACCCTATATAAGTTGTATACATAGAGCGAGTTTCACGTAACTTTGTATCGCTATAGTAGTGTTTCATTACTTTCGCCTTCTATTTCTTCCATCCACACACAAAGGAAAACGTTTGGACTACTAGCAATGTCCTACCAAATTTATAAAATAGCTCTATGTGTAATGATTTATTATACATTACTCACACGTGTAAAAACAAAGATCTTACCACGGCATATATCCACCAAAACTTCCCAGAGATGATAGACATGATTTGCACAAAGCAGGTAATGTAGATAACATCATGTATGTATCTGCGTATAGGAAAAATATAGATAAGATAAGACTGATAAACCAATAAATGCAGACACTACTTTAAAATACACAGGTTTTCATACCATCAAGACCACAAACTCTACTACGAAACACAATGATTTATTTAGAATTAAAAATAATAATAATAATATGAACTGGAGTACTGGACTATGCAATGGCAGATAGTTGGAGTAAAGAAAATGCATACCCGCAAGCACCGCCAGTACTCATATCAAATCCACCATCTAAAAGGTCCCCATCATCAGTATAGGTAGGCTTTGCCATTGACGCTAGTTGATTATAGGATAAATAGTAGGCAAGTGAAGTCAGTATTAGGCCAACCCAATGCAGCCATGTAAAAGTTGAATAGAAGACCCCTGCTCTTAATACGATATATATGACCTACATAGCATCAATCGGCAACATATCATGAGAAGTTAAAAAGCAACAAGACGTTATAGACCTCATGTATGTAAATCAGAGAGATGGGAAAGATAGACTGTGCTTGTTCAGATAAATAAACAAGAAAAAAATTGTAGGTAACATGAATGTTCATCATTTCATATACGGTAATTTGTGGAGATCTAAACGGTTCTTGGTGAGCGTAGCCAATGGGTCAACAGCTACTGTATACAGCTATACATATTGGAGAGCTATCAGAGCTCAGTTACACAAACGAAAAAGGGCTCTAATGTTATCACACGGAGCATGAATCATTGATATCGAGAGTTTGCTGCTAAAGTGTTTCCACTACAAAAAGGCAAATACAGTCATGCAAGGTAACCCTACTTTTAGGTGGTTGACGAATGACAGCAACAAATTGCTCTGATAAACCCCCATCCTTGGTAAATAAAGGCAATAGTTAAAATCAATTGCATATCCTTCAGGATGTTACACTGCAGGTTAGGCTACTCGTGGACTTGAAGAAGGCTGAATAAAGTTGTCCTTAAAGTACGCCAAATGAGCAGTTCAACCACTTTGAATGTTGGCAACATAAAGTAACAAGCTCGAGCGTTTGAAGACAAAAGTAAAGATGACTAAAGGTACAAAGTTCTAGTGGATCAACAGAAATATCAAGCTGCTTGAAGACTGAGAAGCTAGGAAGACTAAAGTATACAATATTAATCGATGGATTAGCTTAGATTTTAGAACAGATTTAGTATCAATTCAATGAAATATATGTATCTTTATTCTTAATGTTACATGGTAATCAATATGAATAACAATGTCAAGAGGTGAAGTGAGCGAGTCACATGGCTGATATTACACTAAACACCAACAGCAGTATCATGACCATGGTGTGAAGGTGATCACAAAGGCGTGCTATTCCAACCAACAACTTTTCAAATGAAAATTATTTTCACCTACATTTTTTTTATTGTAGTACCAAACAGAAACTCGCAATTCACCCAAAAAAATAAATCAAACAATCACCCATTTAAATCGCCTCAATGCAGAAAACTAGCAACATAGTGAGTCAACATACATACTCATAACATAACTAATTTTGAAGATCACGCTAAAGGGAAGTGTTTGGATTACCTTATTTTACGGACTTATCGCCTTATTAAGATTTAAAAAAGCCGATAAACTCACTTTTTTGGGGTTATGAGCTTATTTTGTGAGTTTATGGACAAGCCATAAACTATTAAGTTTATAAGCTCATAAGCCTAAAAAGTGAGCTTATTGGCTTTTTCGAATCTTAATAAGGCGATAAGCCCGTAAAATAAGCTTATCGAAACACTTCCCTTTAGCGCGATCTGAAAAAAAAGCCAATAAGCTCACCTTTTGGGGATTATGAGCTTATAAACTTAATAATTTATGGCTTGTCCATAAACTCACAAAATAAGCTCATAACCCCAAAAAAGTGAGTTTATCGGCTTTTTAAAATCTTAATAAGGCGATAAGTCCGTAAAATAAGGTTAATCCAAACACCCCTTTACACATCAAAGTTCTACACTAGCAATGCAAAATCAAATAAAAGAAATAGAATTCTATAAAAATAAGGCCGATCTATAATCTAATATTTAACATAAGCTTCGATATTATCAAAATTATTTAAAACAGTTACTAGTAAACAATTGGAAAACGAATAATGCATAAAAAAAGTTTATAAAAGTAAACTGTATGAGAATTGTTATTTGTTGTTACATTGCAGGCGATGATGACACGGAAGAGATTGTTCATATGACGAGTGTTTTCATCTCTACGCTTCTTTGCACCTTGATTTGCCATTTGATTTTGACTAAAGTCAAAATTGGATGGGACGATGAACTCAACAGAGATATGCGGGTGAGTTTAAGAAGAGATTAATGTGTTTGGTTTGTATCCGGTCACTGGTACGATACTACTTTTTTGAGTTTTAAAGGGTGTGTGTTTTGTTTAGAGTAACGCGTGGCGTGACGCCATCACCAAATCTCGCGCTTTAGCAGTCAAGACGAATCTTTTGCATTTATAATGCATGATATAAGGCGGTACAAAATATGAAAATATTTATATATTTATATTATATTTCATGTATATTGAGTTTACAAAAAGATGTGACATAAGGTGGCATAACGTGTGGCGTGGCTGGATGATCAAGGCTTACGCTTTTGCGAGGCCTTTGCGTGCCTTTAACTGTAACACCCTAACCCGACATGGGTCAAAATGTCACATTATGGTGCCAAATCAGAACATACAACGCAAGCGGAAGACTTATAAACATAATAATTACAAAGGTATTTTAAGGTCAACGACAATCTAATATGTACATACATAAAATATAACGTATAAGACAACATGAAAATGACATAAAACATTAACTTTTTAGCATTTAGCATTTGGTTAGTTTGACTTATAGAAGTCAATTGGGGAAACAATGTCTGATACAACATGAAAATGACTTAAAACATTGTCTGATACAAGGTTCTACTAATAATTAACAAAAAAAATGGAAAAGACGATGCGGCCTCCACTGCACAACCTTCACCTGATGAACCTTCTAACGATGTACACAGTACATACTGGAACTGGATGATCAACATACAATAACATTGATCTTGACACTGATGATCAAACAGCAAATGTGCCTGGAAAAACAAGTATCCAAACACCAAATATTCAAGTTAGATAAGGTATAATTGATGTAACATAATATAAAACACAAGACATGCAATTCAACATTGAAACCTTACCTATGATGGGCTTGTTGGCACAAAGGGCCAGTACGCAGTTGGTAATCTTTTCACTGCTTCTAACCCATAACCCAAAGTCCATGACCCACGACCCAAGGTGTCCTTGACATCAGGCATGACATCATCTATCAATGTACCATAACCCATGACCCGGTTTGTAACCCAAAATCTGGACTGGTTTACCCAGTGTGCTGGTTCCCTGGAAATACATTGGCTGGATCCCTCTGGGTAGGGAACTGCCGGAACCGGGTGAACAGTAGGCAAATTTTCCTATAAACAGTGAGCCATTTCTCACTTGTTGCTAACCCCTTTTAGTGTTTTCTTCTCTCTACACTTTAAACTCTCTAACCTCAGATCCAAGGATCTTTCTATGTAGTTTCTCTTTGTGTTTCTCATTAGGTTCTTTCAAAAGGCGAGAACACAACCTCTCAAAGACTAGCAAGCTCGGGTGATGAGTTGCTTAGGATCTTCTTTTACAAGATCACATAAGTGATACTTGTTCTTTCTTTCTTCTCCACAGGTGTTGTAAAGGTGTTGGGTAAATTAGGTGTAAAATCCTTTAGTTGAGTTGTATTGGGTGTGTTGGTTTGGTCTGCCGTGCTAAGGACCCGGTATCTAGCTTTGTACCAGAAAAAGTGAGAGCTATGGTGTAAAGGCTTCTCTGCCGTGTGAAAGGAGATTTGGTGTTGTGATTGTGTTGTGATTACGAACTCTCGAGTAGGTGACTCGGGGAGTGGAGTAGGGCAAGGAAGGTGTCCTTGTAGCCGAACCACTATAAATACTTGTGTTGTGGTTGTGTCTCTCTAATTCTATCTCATAGTTTAGTTTATATNAAGGGTAAACTTCGCTCTTTGGTTTACGTGTTGACTCGGTCAGAGAAAGAGTTGAATCTCGAACGTGATCAGCTATCCTGAACTTAGGCTGATTTAATATTTCAAATACTTATGTGGGATAATTTGGTCAGATTTGACTCAACACAGTGGTTTGGCCAAATTGCAAGTTTGGTCCCAAAAACTTTAAAAGTGCAGTGGACGTCCCTATTTTGTAATTCGGGCTACATGTTTGGTCCCTGACCAAAATTAAATGACTAAATTACCCCTATTTCCATAGAGACCAAAACGCAATTTACTCATTTATTATTTTATTTTCAATTTTTTACAAGATTCGTCCTTGTGGTTTGAACACAAAGACACATTCAGTCCTTCTTCAAGTTTTTCTCACTACTTGTCCCAATTGTTGTCAAATTTTGTCGTTTTCGTCCGTTCTAATACATTTTTATATGTTTTCGTCCGTTTCAAACTACTACAAATTAAGCCTTAACCACGGATTTTATCATCATTAGGATTCCTTGTGACCTTTTCCGGCCGTCCAAAACACCTCCCAAACAGCAGCAAAACACCCAAGAATACCACATCACCCAAGAAGAAGATCTCCAAGCATTTTGTTTTTTTATCATTCGGTTTGTGTATTGTTTTCGTCATGAATACTATCCATTTATCTTTGATTCATATTTTATACTTTGTTACTGGGATTATGGGTGTTAGCCATGTTATGACTCTTACATTATTGTTATTTCACTTACGAAGATTTGATGTTTTATTTTGGATAACTTATGTGTTTATCGTTCAAATAGTATACTTGTTTATTTGTATTATTATTTGACATCTATTTGCTTGATCATCATAGTGTAGCTCTTAGCTATGTAGGTGGTCCGAATCACTATAGATGCGGGCATGTGAAAATGATGAGGTAATACCACGTTCGTCCATCTTTAGGACTCGAGGAGTAGGAACCCGAGGTAAGATTAATAATGCAATAACACTTAAGTTAGTATAATGCTCTTCAATAAAGTGATCGCGTAAGAAGAATAGATATCACCAAGACCAATGGGGTATCGTAGATAAATCGCATAGGTTAGTTGACACAACTTATTGCATGCTTGTAATTGATTAGTCTGATAAATTGCTTCCGGAATATAGATTACTTGCGTAGAACTAAGTAACCGAGAAATCTGGCCTAGTTTATGATAGATAGAAATGTATTGTCCGTACATTTCTGGTGTCACCAATACTTGACATTAAATTCATTGCACGAGTAAATGGATAACTAAAACATGTAGTAGAAGTAATGTGGCTAGCACTCCTTCCTCCGATTGATCACAACTCACGTAGTATAGATAGTTTAATTCGTTTATTTTATGTTTAGTAGTTATAATTAACATCAAATCAAAACCCCCCCTTTAAAACTTGTAAAATACATTAGGTTAATTCTAAACAACACTACTCTAGAGAACGACATCGTACTTACCCTACTAGCTACATCCCACCGGGTACACTGCCCGTTAGAGTGTGTCTATAGGTATAGTCCGGCAAAATATAATTTTTAAACTTGATAATAAAAGTATACCACAATGACACACACATCAGTAGTATTTCTTTTTTATGCTTTAAGGTTTAGCTTTTAGTATACCCAAATGTAGTGTTATAATCATTGTAGGGGCATAACACTAACCGTTTTTAAAAGATTTAGTCATTTATTCACATGCTATAGCTTTAAAATAGTTGTATAAATTAATGTAATAACCTATTACAGATCACAAAAGTATGTGATGCTTGAACGTATGCTAGTTTAGACCCTTGTGACCCTACATGATACCAAACAACTTGATGTTCATATGTGACTTTTAAACGCCTCATTTGGTAACACCCAAGCCACAAGAAATATCGTTTTTCCCATGGCACTTGTAGTTAGGGGTGAGCAAAACCGACCGAAATCGAGTGAACCGAAACCGAACCGAGTTCGGTTTAGGTTTCTCCCGAATTCGGTTTCGGGATTTCTCGGTTCAGGCGTAAAACCGAGAAAACACAACCAAAACCAAGTGAACCGACCGAAACCGACTCGTCCCAAACCGAACCGAGTAAAACCGAGTAATTTCGATTCGGTATTCGGTTTAGGTTTTCGTCCAATTTCGGTTTCGGGATTTCTCGGTTCGAGGGTCAGTATTGGCCCGATGCTCACCCTTACTTGTAGTCGCATCTCACACTTAATTAATAAAGTATAAAAGTAAACCAACAACAAGGGCCATACTAGTGGGCTAAGTCACCAACAAAAACGCCCATTTTAGATAAACCCTCTCTCTCTCTCTCTCTCTCTCTCTCTCTCAAGCCCTTTATATAATCAGTTCACGCGTCATTTTCAATTTTCAAATAAGTTCAAAAAAAAAAAAATCAATTCCCGCCGAAATCAACAAATTCATCATCAACCAATAAAATTAAGCTGAGTATCCTTCTTCTTCTTCTTCTTCAAATTATTCTTATTTTTAGTTAAGTTTCCAACAGTTTGATAAAACGGTGATTTTTTTTTGATAAAATGCAGAGTTCGAACCAAACGACCTACTCACTTCACTCAACAACAATCACACACGGTAAGTATATTGCAGCTTATTGCTTATTATTATTATTATTAACTGCTTATTTGCCTCCAACTATTTGATAAAATGCCAATTAGGTTTTTTGGAAGCTCATCTAAACCGAACGAGACTTATTCACGCAAAAAAACCTCTCCATTGCTTCACTACTACAGGTTGATTATATATTTTATTTTTTGTTCATTTCTTTTATATATCTAATCTAATCCAGGTCGATTTATTTATCAGTTACTGTTAGGTTTATATGTTTTTGAAGTTAGAGTAATTGTAACTAATCACCTGTTTTGATTTTAATTAAGTTAGGGATTATATGCTTCAAAATCACTCTAATTGATATTAGTGTACAAATTTTTGTGTTGTGAAGGCGATGCACTTGAGTTTATGTTTAGGTTTATATGTTTTTGTGCTGTATTGTTTTACGAGTTTTTGTGTTGTCAAAGGCTAAAAAACACTTGAGTTTTGTCTAGGTTTATATGTTTGTCAGTTGTGAATCGTTGTTAAGTGTTTAAAATAGCATTAATAGCGCTAGGTTGTTAATTTTCAGCTGCTGGTCCACTGTTTTCGTTTTTAGTTGCAATAACATGCTCATTTTAGATGTTTATTAGGTTGTATGTGTTCAGTTTGATGTATTGTTTGCAGCAGCTGATGAGTGTTTTTGGTTATTAGTTTTGTTTAGCGTAATTCAGTTGTGAGTTGTTCAGCCGTTTGTTGAGCCTTTTTGTACTGCTATATTAGTTTATGCATTTCGATAGTGTATATGCTCAATTTTTAAGTTCGTTTTCATAATAATGGGAAGGAATTGTTACTATTTTTAAGCGTTTGCAGCTGATTACTAGTGTTTAGTTTTTGACTATTATTTGATATGGTTGGTTGTTGAATCTATAGCTGCTAGTGCAGAGTATTTAGTTATGTTTGATCATTTCATTTGTTGGAACGTTTCAATAATGTGTTGTTTGTAGCTTTTTAACGTAACGTAAATTGATAAGTTGCAGCCGTGATGATTTTTTAATTGATTATTGTTTTGTTCAATTTCGCGTAGCATAAACTTGTTACTTGATGCTTTTTGATAATGGTTTTCCGAAGAAGTTACGCACAACCCAGGCTTGTTAGTGATGCCCACAAGTACAAGGCCCCTGAGTTCGTTTTGGTTAAATCTGTATATGTGCAAGATCTGTTATTTGATATCGATACAATGACCTATAGTGAATTCATGGGCTAAATATTTATACCGGTAATTGGCAAAAATAGATTTCTAGGGTATGTTTAGCTACACCTTATAGCGAGCAAAAACAATAACACTGAAATTGCAATCTACATAAGGAAGCGTGATCTTTATGTTGTGGCAATCTCCGACGGCCGATGGGTTTATGAAGTGGGATTAGCACAGGACGGTGCTCGATATTTTGACATCAATCTATTCACGGGTTTTCGTGAAAAATATTCTGCCCTATTTCCAAAGAAGATCCGGAACTTCTGGAATCGCTTGGAGAGAAGAGAATTAGGCTTTAACGTTCTTAAGGAACAAATACTGCGAGTTATAAAGAGACGAGGTGAGTGTTGGATGTGGGGATACAGTGTTGGAATTTTTGCTTTGAATTTCTCCGAACCTGCAAGGTTCCGTTGGAGCTTTGACGTGATTTGTGAAGTGATGGATGCTGGGCGATCTCTCACTATGGTGGGCAACCTGGAGTGGATGGCTTGGCTACCTCTAAACTGGAGAGTTTATATCGAAAAGAGCAAGAGGAGATGATGATGGTATAAGGGGACCTCAAAGAAATATTAAGACAAACCTTGGTGCTAGAGAACTTGTCGATGTCAAATGTTACGCCGTGAGGGCACTAATATATCAAACTTGGGTATGTCTTCATTTTTTTTTCTCTCGTCAAGAATCACACTTCCACTAGCACCAATCTTCTCGGTTTCGTTCGCCATCGCTTCGAATCAACCTGTCTCTGATACCACTTGTCACGGACTTGTCTCTACAAGGTCTTCCGTGCGGCACTTAGTCTTGACTAAGTTCAGCCTTGCTCGTAAACTCAATGATGTATGCTACTAAAGAAAGCTTCAAAGAAAGGAACAAGTGGAATATGAAAAATGCTTTGTATTACTTAGAGAACTTTTACAAGAGAGCTTTACAAGTGAACTTCTTTGATGATCTCTACAAATGAGGCTACTATCTATTTATACTACTCCTAAGAAGCTATGTACAAGTTCTACATTATTCCATGGTAGAAAGTTCTAGGACTTCCATGAGCTTCTAGGGCTTCCATGAGATTCTAGAGCTTCTTATATCTTCCATACTTTTTCAAAGGTTTCCAAGCTTATCCATAATCTTCCAAGAGAAAGTGTAGAATAATCCGGAATCCCGATCCACTTTGAAAATAATCATATCGAGTAGGCGGGTCGTGACAAAGTGCTATGTGATAAACAAGTTTAAAAAAATCACAGATCCCACATCGTGTGATTATGTGAAGTTCTGATGCTTCTTGTAAGTATATAAATGCAAGATCCCACATCATGACAAATCTAGACTAGTGGGATTTATACAAATCGAAATTTCCCCTTAATTAGTTATATACATATTGGGCTTTGTTCGAAATTTGAGGCCCCTTAGAATCTTTGGGCCTTGTGCGGTTGGGCAGCCCGCACAGGCTTATATCCGGGCCTGGGTGAGAGATAGTCCATGAGATAGGAAGCCTTCATTTAGGGCCCTTTTGTTTAGTTTTTTTTTATTAAGTCTTGTAAAATTAAAGTGATTGTGTAGATATATGTTATTTGTTTGTAGATGAATAAATAATTTTTTGTTTTGTGTGTTGAATAAAGTGTATGAATTAAATAAAATTACTGTTATACCCTAAAAACAAATTACGTAGGATTAGAGATTAAGAAGTATGAGGTTAAATATGTAAAGTAGGATAAAAATGATGGACTTAATTGAGAGACTCTTACTCACATAGCTTTTTCTATTAGGCCAATTTTTTTCTAAATTAAGCACAAAAAAAAAAAAAAAAAAAAAAAAAAAAAAAAAAAACAGTCATCAAATGACTTAATAAATTTACTAATTTATGAATTAAAACTCTTTAAGTCATTATCAAACACCACATTTGCGTAGTTACTATATACAACTCAAATCTCATTTCTTTTCTTTATCAATAAATAAAGATAAGAAATAATATGTCATTTACCGTATCATTTGACATATAACTTTTTTATTTCAAATATTCTCGATCTAAACATATGATCAAGGTGAAAACTAAACTCATAAATATGGCCGCACAAGTTAACAAATACCACCACGAACATGTTTGAAACCATGATCAACACATAAAAGAGAAAATCATACTTCGTGGTAGCTCAATAGTCCATATTTCAAGCCCAAGTCACAATAGTAGAGGCAGGGACAGAGCCAGGGGTTCTCGCGGGTGCCCAGGACCTCTATTGATTTTTTCAATATAGCGTTAATTTTTGAAAAAAACACTAGTTTTTTTTAAATGTGTCTTAAATGCATCCGGTTTATCGGAATGTGTTTTTATATTATTGTTCCAAGAAATTTGTGCATCCGGTAATATTTGGTCCTGGTCCCTCTCTGAGTAGAGTAACTCATATAAGTAGCTAATGAACGTAAAGGTTACGCGAAAGAAATAAAGCATCTAAACATTTGTTGGTAATCATTATTCGAAGTGTGAATTGGCATATTTTGTTGTGTTCGCTAGTCTACTTTTGTAAAAGTAGGCAAGTGACTACTTTTCCGTTATAGTGAACCATGCATGTGTGATATAATGAAAGGGTTTAATTGTAAATCTTTTCCATTTTTTTATAAAGGAAAAGCAGTCAATTGCATGCTTGTTGCATGCAGCAGATGCATATGTCACAGTCTACAACTATATTTTGTGGTTACCTTGGTTACTTTTGATGTAATCTTCTTCTCATGTAACACAATCTACAAAAAGTGAAGTTGAGCAATATTTGCTAATCCAGTTTTATTTGTAAAGTGTGTTTTGAATAGCTTATTGTTCTACTTCTAAGCAGAGATAAGAAGTTTTGTGTTTGGCAAGTTAGTATTTTTCTAAGCAGATAAAAAATTTGGAGCATATGGATAATCCAATTTGATAATTTTAGATGTAATGCATGTCACTTTTCATAGATTGCGTAGTTATATTTCATATATAATTAGATTTCTGAGTTCACATTTCATGGCAACTCTACCCAACTCATCACAATGTCGTAATTATGTATCTGATAGTAAATGATCCCAGTCAACGAAGGCTCGGATTATTTCTACATTTACCATGATAGTTGTAGGCGTGCAACAAGTTAATCCTTCAACTATTGGTTACAAAAATAAGAGGAAAGCTATTGTTACTGATAAGAAGGCCAATCGGACTAATCATGCTCCGAAAATATAACTACCAAATCAACATATTTAGTCTTTAAACACAAGAGAAATGATAGACAATGTTTGGAGTTGTAAAAACAAGAGCTAAAAGTCACTCCGAAAATAGAACAAAAGCATCAACAGAATTTAAATTACCGAAAATTAAACTGCCATAAGTTTCTAGAGCAAGGCCAACAAAAGTTTCTTGCAGCCAATAGTTGCACCTTCAAAAACAAAAACAAATCAGCAACAGTTAGTAACTTCAAATGTAACATGCAGAATGTTTTTCATAAGCTATTTCCATGCTGGCATCATGGTACCGACTAACCTTTTTGTGTAACAGATAATCATCACCATCAATGTGGACAGCAAAAGGGTTCGTGATGTGAAACTAATCACTATTGTATCCATCATAGTCCACGTCATGTGAGTTCAGAGTCTCAAAATCATCTTCATAATCGTGTTTCGCACAAACATAAGGATCGCTTTCAAGAGAATCAGTAGGGAGTTTTAGATTATTAATCTGTTTTAAGCATTCGGTTACAGGATTTCCCTTAAGATCAATATAAAAGCACTCACTCAAGTCAAGTGTTTCAAGGTGTCGACAACCATCCAGAATCACCTGCAACCCAACATTCGACATCTTGTTTCCCTTGAGTTCAAGGTGCCTTAACTCATGTAAGCTTCCCCCGATAGCAATAGCAATCTCATTATAACTCGTTAAGGACTCCTCATTAGCATCTTCAACACATAACCTACATGCTCTTTGGTTCATTTTAAGTATTTTTAGCTTTGGGCAATGACGACCGACGGTTTCAATAGTTTCTTTTGATATTGTTACTCTGTAAAGATAGAGTCCCTCCAACAATGGAAATTTCATCAAAGATTCGTTCAAGCCTCTAACAGTTTGGATCCCATAACGACATGTGACCATGAGATGTCTAAGCACACTTGATCTGTAACATGATGAAAAAAATTAGAAGTTAACATCAATAATCGGGGGCACGTTGTGCTATTGGAGATTTGATCGAGCATAAAATCCAATACAAAGCCATCAGATATTCACTTTTTTTATCCCGACATTATAATTGAATATATCAGATTCAGTCTTGTTACGTACTAAGGTCCATTATTTTCTACTGAAGGTCACGTTAAGAAAAAATAGCTAAGAGAAAAAGATGTAAAATCCATTAAAACAATAAAATTCACCCAGACAATATTTTCAATGCACATACTATGCTGAATTGTTTTTCTTCACAAAGTTAATTTTTGCTATTATTATTTTGTAATCATAATTAACGTCAAACCTATTTATTGGAAAAATGAACTCAGAAGTTTCACCTATTAACATGAAATTTATATTGTGTTTGTAATCACTTAAGCTTCTATGTTTAAAATATTTGTGCTGTGAAAACAAAGTAGAGAGTAAAAAACTGAAGCAAGTAAAAATCAATATATTAGATGCTTTCTGTATGTAAGACATTATGATATTTTCCAAAATATTGATAGAAGGTCTTTTATAAGAAAAATGAAAATTAACATTATTTCAGCATGATTCTTAATAGACCTTAAATGTGAGTATGTAACCAACAAAAACGAGAAGAGCTTAACTAAGTTCAAAGCTATGTGATGAATAAAGATCTAGAAGGAAATGCAAAAGATCGTCTGTTGTTATCAGTGCCACATACCTATCAGCAACATATCGAAGAAGTGCTTCATTGTCGTCATACACAAAAGCGATACCATCCAACTGGCCTTGACTTCTATCAACAACATGCTTACAGAGCTCCTCAATTAAGAAGAAGGCATCTGATTTCAGTAAAACTCTCATATTTATAACCTTCCACATAGAAGGGTCCTTGCAGATT
Organism: Artemisia annua; assembly: GCA_014162995.1. Lineage (NCBI taxonomy): Eukaryota > Viridiplantae > Streptophyta > Magnoliopsida > Asterales > Asteraceae > Artemisia > Artemisia annua. The sequence continues at coordinate 135,957 of LBNU01015401.1, forward strand.
TTACGCCAAACGGTGCACACTTTCTGGGCATTCTTAAGTATGTCAATCGTACCAATTCTTAAGAGTATATTGGCTGTTACATCAGATGGAAGATCTAGCCAATTCCTTTCCTGGTCCTCTATATTTGATGTAGATTTTGATGTAGATGGCCTCATCACTTTACAAAGAAAAACAAAAAGGTGATGCCAAGTCATTTACATAGGCATTTATATATAATACTAGTTATCACTTATCACTGTCTTCACATATTCAATTGAAATAGATTCATTGAAACAAATATCAGTGTTGTAAAAATAGGTCATGGTGGCCGATATGGCGGCGGTCCACCGCCACACCGTTTCACATATCAGTCTAATTTGAAGGTCATGGTTAAATCGGCCAAAATCGGTCAATATGGCAGCCAAACTCGGTCAAACTCGGTAATTTATTTATTTATTATTTATTTATTTATTATTACTATTATTATTTTAAATTGATAAATAATTATGGACTTATAGTTTTTATCTTTCAAGGATGTTAAACTTTTTAGTTTCTTGTGGTTATTGACTTATTTTGTTAGGATATTGCTAATATTTATTTTATTTTTTTAAATAAATTCCTTTATAATTTATAGTACCAGCCGGAAAACCGATATATCGCCTCAAGACCGATATGGCGCTTGAAGGGGGTTCGACCGCCAACCATTTTTTACAACCTTGACAAATATACGGGGCGTACTTAAATGTTAATTCCTAAAATTAAAAATCCAAACGCCTAAAAGTTTCATAACATTGTTACACATTCAAGAATTTCAAAAATAAAAACAAAACCCTAGAGCATAAAAAAGTCAAGAATCAATCGATAAAACTTCAAATGATTAAAACATAAGATTAAGAGTAAAACATCACTCAATTTTCCTACTTGGTTTTAATGCAAAAAGACATTCAATTATTTAGGGTGCGTTTGTTTTTTTTTACATGGTTCTAAAAGGCGCGCAAAGACGTGAGCCTTGATCATGCCGCCACACCACCTTATGCACATCTTTTTTTTAAATTCAATATATATATATATATATATATAAATATTTTCATATTTTATGCCGTATTATGTCACGCCTTACAAACGCCGCTCTATTTATAACATTCGTTTAAAATTTTTAAAAAAAAAAAAAAAAAAAAATGTCTTACCAAGCTCTTACCCATTCACACTTTCAAAACCCTTCAACACATCCTCGTCAAACAACATATCAACAACAACTACAACTTCACACTCTCATCTCCATAACAAAAATCAAGACTCGAAGTTAAAAAGAACAAAAAAAAGATCTCAGGTTCCTAAAACGTTTAAACAAATCTAAACAACCTTAATCGATCTATAACACAACACATAACCTTACCGAGACCTTGTTACAAGATCTTGAAGCCGAAACCGAAAGTTTTAAAGGGTTGTGATTCTCTTTTTGAGAAGAAATGAAAAGCCAAAATTATTTTTCAGAAGGGTGTCTGTATTGTAGCTTATGATTCTGTTTAGTGAGAGAGATATAAGGTTAGGTGTGACTGAATTTATGGAGAAATGAAAATGAAATGTTAAGAGGTGTGACACCATATAAGATGATGTTTTTTCTTCCACTCGAAGAATCGGAAAGAAATACTCACTCAACCTTTTTCTTTTTCTCGGTTTGTTATTTGATTTTGTTTTTAGTGGGGCTAGTACTTTTTCTTTATCAGTTTCTTTTCTAATTTTGTATTTATGGTGGGGCCAGTCCTTTTCTATTAATTATTTTTGCTTTTTTTCTTCCCTTTTTTTCGAGACTCAAGAAAACAAATGAAAAGAAACAATCTCTTTTCTTTCCTTTTTTTATTTATTTATTTTTTATTTTTATTTTAGTAAAAAAACTCAAGAACAAAAGGTGTGTTTGATATAGAGAAATGAGACTAGAGAAAAGAAAATCATTTAATTTCTCTTGTTTGGTGGGTAGAGAAATCAAATGGGTGGAGAATTTTTGAAACTCTCAACAAATCACCTCTTTGTAATTTGTTACTCTTTGTTTTCCATCCCTTTTGGGGTGGAAATTAGAGAAATTGGATTTTATACATCACGTGCAAGTCACACATTTATAAAAGTTGGGCATTTATTAGTTTGCTTCGTTTTATAAAAGAACAAGGAAAAGATCTCAGGTTCCTAAAACGTTTAAGCAGATCTAAACGACCTTAATCGATCTTTAACACAACACATAACCTTACCGAGACCTTGTTGCAAGATCTTGAAGCCGAAGCCGAAAGTTAATTTAAAAGGGTTGTGATTCTCTTTTTGACAAGAAACCAACAGCCAAAATTACTTTTCAGAAGGGTATATGTATTGTGGCTTATGATTCGGTTTAGTTGAAAGAGATATAAGGTTAGGTGTGTGTTACGCATGTGGTTGATGGCACAAGGATATCATATTAGGATAACTATCGTAATGTTTAGGATATGTGTTGGAGTCGTGTTAGGATATGTGTTGGAGTCATGTTAAGATAAGTATTTGTGTTTAAATGAGATTATCTCATAAGCGTTTATTTAAGGTTTCGTATCATTAATGAAGTTACGCATGTGGTTGATGGCACAAGGATATCATATTAGGATATATAACTATCGTAATGTTTAGGATATATGTTGTAGTAGTGTTAGGATATGTGTTGGAGTCATGTTATGATAAGTATTTGTGTTTATATGAGATTATCTCATAAGCGTCTGTTTAAGGTTTTGTATCATTAATGAAAATTAATTAAGTTTGAGATCAATAATTCTCTTGTTCTTCTTCTATTTCTTCTTAAGGAGCTTGCGCCCGCTTGAAGTGGTACCTATTATCGATATAACCTTAATCGGGTCGTATCAGTATGATTAAATTTGTGGAGAAATGAAAATGAAGTGTTAAGAGGCGTGACACTCTATAAGACGATGTTTTTTCTTCCACTCGAAGAATTGGAAAGAAATACTCACTCAACCTTTTTCTTTTTGTCGATTTCTTAGTTAATTTTGTTTATATGGTGGGACAAGTTCTTTTTTTTTGTCGGTTTCTTTTTTGATTTTGTTTTTATGGTGGGGCTAGTCCTTTTTTATTCATTATTTTTTCATTTTTCTTTCCTTTCTTTCGAGACTTAAGAACACAAATGAAAATAAGTAATCTCTCTTCTTTCATTTTCTCTTCTTTTGATTACCTTTCTTTTCTTTCTTTTTATTTTAATAAAAAAACTCAAGAACTAAGGTGTGTTTGGTACAAAGAAATGAGACAAGAGAAAAGGAAATCATTTAATTTCTCTTGCTTGGTAGGTAGAGAAATCAAATGGGTGGAGAATTTAAAACTCTCGACAAAATTACTTATTCTTTGTGGTGGAAATTAGAGATATTGGATTTTATACATCACGTGCAAGTTACACATTTATAAAAGTTGGGCATTTATTAGTTTACTTGGTTTTTAAAAAGAACAAGAAAAAAATCTTAGGTTCCTAAAACGTTTAAATAGATCTAAACGACCTTAATCGATATTTAACACAACACACAACCTTACCGAGACCTTGTTACAAGATCTTGAAGCCGAAACCGAAAGTTTCAAAGGGTTGTGATTCTCTTTTCGACAAGAAACCAACATTCAGAAGAGTATTTGTATTGTTGGCTTATGATTCGGTTTAGTTGAAGGAGATATAAGGTTAGGTGTGATTGAATTTGTGAAGAAATGAAAATTAAGTGTTAAGACTTAAGAGGTGTGACATTTGGTTATCAATATTCAGTCGGGCCGAATTTTGTGTGTTATAAACTTTTTTTTGTTGGCTGAAGCGGTTATAAGAATATTGGTATTATAAATTGAAATACGAATACTGTTGGGCTGAATTTTTCGAATTCATTGGATTAGAAATCGAGCTAGTTTTCGTAAAATCAATTGTTAACCGAGAAAAATATTTTGTTTTATGTTTACACAAGCTACTTATTTATCGTATTGATATGGTAATAAATATACTTAAAAAAAAAGGATAATTAAAATCATTCAAATATTTGTACAAAAGCAAACAATATAATTTCATTCAGATTCAGACTTTTCTAGCCACTTCTTAATTTCAAACTCAAAACATCTTAATGAAACAAACACACCCTAAATACTTAAGAATTTGAATAATATTAATCACGTTTTAATTCCATTGTTTTTTTTGGGTAAAAGCATTTCTACCCCGGTAAATATATTAAAAAAAAAAAAAAANATAAAGATATACTAGAGTAATACTTCATAGGATTACATGAAAATATATAAATATTTAGGATATATTTTGCTAAACAGTCTATAATTAACCATAACTACAACCATTGATGATAACCTAGCCATTAAAAATAATTATGTTTAGCAAAACCAAATAAACTTCCACGCATGAAATGTTATAAACATAAACAAAAATAACTGGTAATGAGTTCGATTTGCACATAGCAGAAACCCTCGAACAAGTAAGCATGAAAAATGTCAAGAAATTATGGTTCAAAACTAAGATAATATTGATAAAGTCAAGGATATCAATGTGAAGGAGGTAATCCTACCTTCGATTTTTATAAAACTGTCTTTTGATCTAAAGTCCAAATGATGCAGAACAACGGAAGTATTTTGAACATGTAGGCGGGAGCGTAAATGAATGTGATTGACGATATAATAAAATGAACATAGTAGTCCAATGAGTTATTAATGTTCCATTGACGTATTTGGTTGCTAGGTTTAAATGAAATAAAACAATTACGCATGTTGTTTGGTAAGATGTAATGAACGTTGAAAAAGAATGAAATATAGCAAAATGTGATTTCATGTCATAATGGAATGAAGAAAAACTAGGGTGTGGCTATGTAATGAAATTGGTGGTTACAGACGTAATATATTGAACTAATTAATAAACTATTCCGTTACAAAACTCAAAACAATCAAGATATTTTCATTCAATCATAATGATTTATTCCATTCCAATTTCGATTCATGCATACCAAACACTTCGTAAATATATTAGATTTGAGAAGTTGTAATTCAAAATCTGTTTGCCACTAGTTTTGAGAAGTTGGGAAAAATTTGCGACTCTACTCATTTAGGTTAAACATATATACATTTAGGACGTGTTGAGTTGGTGACATAAACTCTATTTTTTAGGGAATTTTTCATATAAAAATTAGAAATACAAAATCGGTTTAGCTACAAATTTTTCAGAAATTTTTCTGAAATAATGAAAATCGTATTTCTCATAAATGTGGCCACACAAGTTAACAACTACCAGCAAGAACATGTTTGAGCTAGGGTGTTCACGGATCGGGTAATATCCAACCGAAAAAAGCTGAACCTAATTCGTAACCGAACCAAATTGGTCAAAACCGAACCAAACTAAATATTCGGTTATCGGTTTGAATATGGTTTTGGCAATGAAAAATAAAGACCGAATTCATATAAATATATAGTTTTTCTATGTATTTATATGCAAAAACAAATCACTAAAACTCTTCTTAGTATAGATATAATATTATTTAAGCTTGAAAAAAATTTGTGGTAAAAATATATATAATTACATGAAAAAATAATTAAAATTATGTAATTTGGGTTATTCGGTTATAGAGATTCGGTTTTCGATTAATCGGTTCAGTTGAATCAAATTTGATTTCGGTTCGATTCGATTTAACCTAGATTTTTTTTAACTGAACTAAACGAACCGAATAAACCGATAACCGAACCCATGAATACCCCTATTTTGAACCATGATCAACACATATAAGAGAAAATAATTAATAGTCCATATTTCAAGCTCAAGTCACAATAGTAGAGGAACTCATAGAAGTAGCTAATGAACGTAAAGCTTACGCGAAAGAAATAAAGCATCTTGGTATTCATTATTCGAAGAGTGAATTGGCATATTTTGTTCACTACTACATAACAGGTCTTTAGCGACAGTTTTATCCGTCGGAAATCTGTCGGTAACAGCTGTTTCCAACAGATTTGTGACCGAAATAGGCCGTCTGTGAATCCTGGTCGGTAATTACTATCCGTTGGAAATCTGTTTGAAACGCCGACTGATAAACCACGTCAGAAATCTGTTGGTAACTTTACCCCGTTGGAACTCTGTCGGTATTTTTTCTGTCGGAAATCCGTCGGAAATAATTCCGTTGGAAATCCGTCGGAAAATGTTGTTGATATACAGTCACAGTTCCGTCACAAATATACAAATAATTTCCCTCATTAAAGCTCACATTACATTTATAAACCTGTATCTAACATAACTAAAAAGAGCTAATAAACATACAAATCACAAAAGTTGTAGTCAAATCAAAATAGATCCATTACGAAGATTTAACATTCAAATCACAAAAGTTGTAGTCAAATCAAAATCAAATACGAAGCATTCAAAACATTCAAGATGAATCTAGAGTATTTAATCAAGTATTCAAATGATATGTTGTTATCCAACTAAGGATCGGGACGGGAATCCGTAAACTTCTTTAAGACTAAGTTAATGTCATTCATCCTTTGCTGCCATTCTCTCTCTCGAGCTTGTTCACGAGCATTTTCCTCCAATTCTCGTTGTTGCATGTGCGCTAGGACCTGCTGCTCCACTTGTCTTTGTACCTGAATTTGCATCTCTCTTTCAAATTGTGCTCTCATTTGTGTGCTGTCCTCTTGCAATCTCCTTATTGTCTCTTCCAAAGTTTGTACCTGCATTATATTAAGTCCTATTAGAAAGCTTAAAACATATTAATTGTTGCTGCAAGTGGTCAACAAGAACCAAGTTAAATTGTTATGTGTAAGTCACTAAGAGAACATTTGGATGTGCATTTAGTGGTTATGGCAACGTGAACAATCAGATTCAGTTGATAAGGCAACAAACTTTGAAAGTTAGTTATAGCAACTTCTTACCAGCTTCTCTGTATCTCTTCATTTAGATCATAAATAATCAGAAAATTGGGTATGCTAACCTAGGTGACAACAATTTTAGAGCCTAGTGGATGTCAGGATCTGTGCTAGAATAGAGGCACCATATTACCCAAATAACTACTCCGTAGTATTTAAAGATGTGGCCTGTATTACATGGTTGTTGACCTTTTCTTTACTTAGTCATGCATTTTGAAGATGGGTGCAGTATTAAATTGAAGTAGGTTCCAAGAACAACTGTTTTTATAGTGGTGAAAAAGTTGAAATACTATTTATATAATCTGTTTGAGTGTTTGTATTAATTTATTTCAGCCCAAGGTGATTCAAAGCCATCAAGTGAGGGAAAGAGTAGAAGCTTAAAAGAACTTCCTGCAGATTACAAAGCCAGAAGCTTAAAAGAATATCTTTTCACCTGGAAAAGGAACTTTGGGAAGGAAGACCATGAGCTTATATGGGCTCAAGCACAAAGGACACTACACGGACTGCAGTATGTTGAACGCAACAACTACAATGAAGTTAATCAAATGATTGAAGATGCAAAACGCCGAGCAGAGATAAAAATGTACACTACTGTTCTTTTCACTCTATATACCAACAGTTTACACGAAAAAAATGTATATAAAATGTGAAGCTTCTATTAATTATAAGGAAATTATATATAGTTTTGTCAATACAGCATTTTCTACCTTTACATGATACCTACGTGGACCGTGAGTCTGTGACGTATATGATCTAATTCTCTAAAGTAACTATTTTCTAATATGTCGAATGAATGTTTGATGCAACCTCAAGTATAGGGGGCTCGGATAAAGAGCATGGTGGTCTACTAGATATCAACATGCAAAAAGTCAGAACAATTCTAACTCATACATACCCTTATCCCCATGAGCATTCCCGCCATGCAATCATTGCAGTCGTTATTGGTTTTTTTAGCCTAAATGCAAGAAAGAGCGAAAGACATATCCTACAATGATCTTGCAACTAATCAGATTTAGCCAGCCTCTATAACTGGAAATTATCTAAATCCGAGTATAACGCTTATAACTTTATTAACACATTTACAGCATCACCATGGCTACTAACTCCTTAACAGTCCTTGGCATAAAAAAGATACAAAATTATAAATAATTCATATCGCACGCACATTCACAAAGAAGGAGCAGATAAGTGACATAACTTATGTTTCTAATATCCGAGCACTTAATTATCATTTCCATGTTCTGATGTTCGAGTCACAAAGAAGGAGCATATAAGAAACTTAAAAAGAAAGATAAGATACAGAATTGAACAACTTAAGCATACCTGTTCGCTAGATGTAGAACTCGAACTTGATGCTGCTGATGTACGGGTCACCATGACCCTTGGATCACCTCCTGAACCCAACCCAACTAACTTACCTTTCTTCCTCCCCCCGGTAGCTTCTTCCCATAGATCAAAGTCATCGGGTGGATGATCACTAGTGTATGGTCCATGTTTCTCTAACATAGCAGCCTCAATAGCATCCTATGTTAAGATGAAAAATTGAGAAATAATGTTCACTGATTAACTACTTAATCCATCATCGAATACATAGGAGATAAAAAAATAATACTTACTGCCACTTTTTTTGAGCTAGCTGTAATGTACTCTCGTGTTCTGCCCCCCGATGCTTCATCCATGCCGCTCTCTGACGCCTCACTCGACACATTTGTGCTAGTATGACAGTGATGATAACCTTCTAATAAAGTAACAGGCCGCTTTTTCTGTTTTTCCTGTTAAAATATTCATTAGTTAGGAGTTTATTAATGTGTAAAATGCAAAAAGTAAATTAATTGATATTATATTTACCATTTTGTACATGTGTTGAAAAACGGTAATGGATCCGGCAGTATGCTTTGATACTTCACCGTCTACTTCAGTTAATCTGTTTTGTCGAGCCACATTTGACTTTTTTTGCCATCCTGGTTTATTCCAGATCCTATCAATCATGTTCTCCCAATGGGCTTGATCTATCCAACTTGGGGTATACGGCTTCAGAACGGATAAATCATTTCCAACTATGATCGAGTCCTGTTTGGCTCTAAGAGCAGCATCCCTTCGACATTCACCCAATATATCTGAATACCTTCTCGCCATTACCCTTTCCCAAGCTCTATATACAGCTGCATTTTCTGAAGGATGCCATTGATATTGATCCTGTATATACATCATTTGCTACAATAAGTTAACAAACCAACATGTATCATTACTATTGGAAGTTATCTAACCAACAACATGTTTCAGTCCACAAGCAACAACAAGAACAATAACAGCAACAATAATCAAAAGGAAGCAAAATCAACAAGCTCAGTTCATACTGAGCATACAACAACAACAGTAGACAAAAGGCCAAATTAGAGGGCCAAAATAAGCAAACAAATAAGCACTATATGGAAATTTAAAGACACAACCATAAAAGCAGCCTAGGTGAGATTCTAAAATAGCAAAAAACAAGCAAAATGCTCAACTGATGAACAAGATATGGTCAAGTAAAAATGGGTCAGAACTGGGTCTGTGGGTGCAGGGCAGAAACTTGGTCAAACAGTCCATTTTGGACTCAAATTCAAAGGACCAAATGGACTCCAAATTTCAAACCCCAATAACAAGGTGCATTAAGCAAATACCAAATATCTAATGAGCCTAAGGAGTTTGGCTAACTAAACATTAAGCAAATACCAAGCAAATATCTAAGGTGCATTTCGTCGATCACTTGGTCTACAAACTAAAATTCAACCAGGCAATCCACAACATTCACGTGCATTTCGTCGATCACGTGGTCTACAAACAACACATAAACCAACCTAACCAATCAAGCATTTCGTCGATAAGTTGGCAAGTAAAAATAAGCTCAACATTATAACGGATAAACAACACATAAGCTCAACATTATAACGGCTAACCAAACAACACATAAGCTCAACATTATAACGGCTAACCAAACAACACATAAGCTCAACA